>PVKU01008535.1:0-72649 GCA_004027475.1 Anoura caudifer
TTTGAGGTTCTTCTTATTAGCCTTAACTTCTTAAATTGATCTGTTCTGGCTCCCTGGGTTTATGGTGTGAACTGTGGTAGAATACCTGTGAGATTCAGTGGAGCTGTCTGCTTCAGGTATCCTGGTGTTCACAGTTTCCACTGTCTTATCTGTTGAAATGCCCCCTCCTTGGGATCGTCTCTGTTTTTTTCACAATTCCAGGGCTGGTTTTTTATTGTTGTTTTGTTTTTGTTTTGTTTTTGTCTTACTCATGGGTATTTAAAAAGAGAAAAGAGGAAAAAATGGAGAGAGAAGAAAGAAGAGAAGAAAGAAAAAGAAAAAAAGAGGAAAGAAGAGGAAAAAGAAAAAAAGAAATAAGAGGAAGCAAGAAGAGATAAAATTGGAAAGAAAGGAAGAAGGAATAAGGCAAGAAAGAAGATACGCAAAGCAAAGGGCTTTGAGGGGTAAAAAAAAGATAAAAATAATAAAAAATAATAGAAAAAAATTAAAATTCAAAAAGAGAAAGAAAAAAGAAAAAAGAAAAAAGCAACAAGAAAAAAGAAAAAAATAAAATAAAAAAAAAAACACCAACAACTCTTGCTGTTTTCAATCTTGCTGAGCTGGTGTTTCTGGTCTTGTTGGCTGCAATCGTCTAGGGGTGACAGTATCACTTTTGTCCCTGTTCAGCGCTCATCTATCTTTGCGCTACTGTCCTCAGGGATAGCCCTGGGCCTCTTTGTCCAGGGCCTCAGGTATAAGTTCTGAGGATGTGTGTGCCTATCCCAGTTGCACGCAGGTGCCTATGATCTCGCAGCCACCTGTGGTCACATACGGGAGCCAATCCTTGCGCAATCGTCCCCGATGGATGGCAGGCTCAGGCACGTGGTTGCCCCTCCGGCACTGGGCACCGGAGGCTGGCGAGCTCAGGCGAGCAGCGGATCAGCCGCCCTGCGGGCACGCGCCTGCCACAATGGCGCCGAGGCAAGCGGGCTCAGGCGAGCGGCGGCGGAACAGCCATCCCGCGGGCGCGCGCCTGTTCCAATGGCGCTGGGCGCTGGAGGTCCCACCAGCCCAGGTGCGCAGCTGTCTCAATGTCGCCAGGAGCAAATGACCTGTGGGCACCGGCCTCCTACAAGACAAGCCCACACCTGCAGCTGCTCCTCGGGTGCCGGGAGCCAAAGGCCCCGGGAGCTCAGGTGTGTGGCTGACCCAGTGGCGCTGGCCACCAACAATCAGGCGAGCTCCGGTATGTCGTCCTTCCCTGGGATATGCGTGGGTGTTCACACCCCCAGCTTGTCTGCCACTGAGATCCCAACTCCTCTCTGTGAGATTTCAAGCAACTGGGTTTATCCCAGTGCCGCTAAAATTTTGTTTGGCTGGGGAGGGAGCAGTTGACCCAGCTCCCTCCCTATTCTTGTGGTGAGCCTGGCGAGAGCCCGCCCGGGCCTCAGTCCCGGCCCTGGTGTCCGCGTTATCCCTTGGGCTCTTATTGTCCTGAAGTACTCTCCTTACCGTCTGGTTTTTCAGTGTCCATTACAATTTTTTGATCTCCTGATTTCAAATATGCTGTGTTTCTGATGGCTGTTTGCTCCGTTCCAATGTAAATCAGCCAGAATATTCTCCTGTGTGTAGGGGGGAACGAAATGTGCTCCTTCCTACTGCGCTGCCATCTTAGATCTCTCCATTGTTCTTTATTCTGCTTTTAAAGTCCCTCATATAAATGCGAATGCCAATTTATAGCTGAGATCTAGTGTTTTTCCTTTTAACTGGTGGTTGAAATGATTTAAGTCACCATGTTTTACTTTTTCCATGGATATTGAGAAGTTCAGGGTGAATTTTAATTATCATTATAAATATACTAGCCTAGTGGGTTGAGCTATATGTTTTCCCCTTTTAAAATCTAACCTCTATCATTTTATACATGTGTTTTTCTTAGAGTCATTAGTGTCCTCCAATACTATTTGGAAGAAGCGGTAAGACAATAAACACAAATTGCTCATCTGAGAGTGAGGTTACAAGGTATAGCTTCCAAACCAATTGCTTCCTCACCTGTTGCAGGTTGTTAAATTGGACCCACTCTTTTGTGTTAGGCTATCATATTCACAGGACTTGAGAAATATATATTTATATTCTTATAAATATATATCTATATTTTTATATATTTATATATATTTAAATATATATTTTATATATACCACTTTAGAGGGTAATTTTTCTGCATTTATTCAAAAGTCAGAAGCAATTAGTTGAGTGACTGTTAATGTATGCCACTTAGCAGGGTGTAAGATTTGAAAGGGATGGGAAATAGGACAGTGAAGTTTTGGTGGTGACTCAGAGGCTAAGGACAGTTTGGAGCCTGGAGATTTGTGTAGCAGCCCCAGGACAAGCCTTAGTGGGAGGCCATGGAAGGACTGAGCAGATCAGCCTAAATGAGGAGAAACCTCAGTGGCAGGAGAAGTGAAAAGCTAGAAGTCTGGTCTGAGGAAAGTGGGCTCAAGTGTGCCATTCAACCTTGTGTTTTTGCCATTGTGTTGTTGCAGGACAACCAAGTCACACTTTTGACTGACTTGAATAACAAACTTAAAGTACCACAATTAGATGCTTGCCCAAGTGGAATGATGTTTAAAAGGCTTAGGAAGAGATTCTCACTTTCCATTGTCCAAACATGTATTACATTTCCAAGATTGGTGGTTCATTGTATCAAGGCATTGGCATTTCAGGAAGTCTCTGCCTAAAAGTGAGTCCTGCAACAAGGATGAACTCATAGACTCGTGGATCTCTGAGTTGGAAGGGATCTTGGAGATAATTGATGGCGACCCTCCTGTATGTGATAACTGGGAATCTTAAGCACAGGGAGTTAATCTAATCCAATCAAAGTTACTTGGATTAGAATGCAGGTAGGTGTCCGGTCTCTAGTAGTAGCTCTTTCCATATCACGTGATTAGAGGCCAGTTTACATCTAATTCTTTTCTAAGGCAATGGCAAAATAAAAGGAAACTTTAGATCCAGGGCAAGCAGGTTTTGATATGAAGAGAGATAAGAGAGACCAATAGAAATTATGTAGAATTAGTTATGGAGACCTGAACTATTTTCGTGAGCATATGTTGTGTCTGTGGAAAATGTCCTTTACCCACCCTATATCATTCTAGTACAGGGGTGTCAAACTCATTTTCACCAGGGGCCACATCAGCGTCACAGTTGCTTTCAAAGGGCCAAAGTAATTTTAGGGCTGTATAAATGTAACTACTCTTTAACTGTTAAGGAGCTGAAATTACATTCAGCCCTTGGAAGGAAACCTTGAGGCTGATGTGGCTCCTAGTGAAAATGAGTTCGACACCTGTTCTAGTCGGGGGATTGGTCACAGAACCTAAGTCACCCCACCCTCCTAGCCTGTGTATGTAGGAGAGGGCACTGACTAAGCCTGGTCACTCATAGGTCTTTGTGCCTATTTTAAGGTATTGGTACAAGCAAGGGGTGGGTTCCACATCCAGTCAATGTCCCTTCATGAAATGGGATATATAAAATCCCACTCCTTCTGTGAAGACTGTTTCACCTAGAACTGCAAGAGGTCAGCTTTCTCATGGCATTTGAGAGAGCCTGCCTGAGTATGAGCCAACACATCAGAAAGCGGAATCCAAAACAAGAACAAATAGCAAGAATGAAAAGAACATAGGGAGAGGAGAAGGAGGGAGAAGCAGATTGAGAGAGAGATTAAGAGACTGAGACAGAGAGTGTGAGAGCAAGCAAGCATCTGGAAGAAATAGTTTGAGTAACTGGATCTAGCCACGCCTGACCAGATGCACTCCAGGTCTTCAGTTTATGGTAGCCAGTAAGTGCATTGTATTATTTCTGTTTAAACTAGTTCAAGTTGAGGTTCTCCTACTTTTAACCATAAAAATCTTATTTTTATTATAAACTTTTAATATAAATAGCCTGGTTAATTTTCTCAAGTATCCTGTGAGATAGGTATTATTAAGATCACCATTTTATGAATGTGGAAATTGAGGCTCAGTGAAGTTTAGTGATTGGCTTAAGTTATAGAGCTTTATGAAAGCAGCCTGTGTTACTCTTTATAAGACCCTTTTTTTTTTATCTGAGGAAAATTTGCTATTCAAGGATTTAGGATGAGAGGACCAGTTTTCCCTTTTGTGGCATGGTGAGGGGCTAGCTGCACTCCTTGCTGACTGTTCTTCCTAACCTGGCATGTTCACACATCATTAGTTGCTAAGAAAATGCTAAGTAGATGAGATATCTACACTTGGCCATGTGAAGTGGATGATTTGAATTGTTGAATCTGGCGTGGTCAGAGGCGGGCTCAGCTCCAGCCTCGTGTGGGCGCATGCTGCTCCAGCTGTTTCCTCCAGCACCACAACCAGCCTGGGTGGGAAGCACAGCCCTGAGCCAGTCTCCTCTGAGGTCAGCATGTGGTGAAGCCGGAAGCCTGTGGTCAGCATGTGGCAATGCAAATAATATGCTCCACCAGTGTGAGAAAGCCACAACACAGCACAGAGGAAACAGTTCACCAGAACTTTCCACCTCACTTCTCAGGATGAGATGTCCCCTGCAGCTGGGATTTGAGCAATGCCCCTGAGTTCACCAATGCACGTGCCCTGGAGACACATGTTAAAAGATAGGTGGGCTGGAGAGTTCCTATCAACACAAGCTTAAAGGCCTGAATCTCCCCTTTGGGTTTGCTTCCTCCAGCAATGGGGCTGGATGAGGACACACAGGCACATCCTCTGGGGCTTCTTCTATTCATTCCCTCAGAGAACATGCTTAGTCCTGCACCTTCCTAATGAAGACACCAAGCCATGAGGGTTGTGACTAGCTTGCCTTTGGACCAGTTCCCTGGATAATTTGGTGTGCCTGCCTCTTTTCTTCCACATCCCTGTGAGACATATGGTCCAGCACAGGAAGAAAAATCTGAGTCACCATTCTGTGACTTGTGAGCACATTTCGCCTCTGATGTCTTTTTCCTGAATGCGTTTCAGCTTTACTCTTCTGATTCTTTCTCTCCCATCTGGTTTCTATCTAACCCAAGCAGCTGTTTTTTCCATTTAAAGTAACACGCTTACCTCTTTCTTCTTTACATGCCTTGTTTTCAGTTTTGAAATGCTGTTCCATATGGACTGAAACAGATTTCTTCTTCTTCTTCTTCAAAAAAAGAAGTATCTGTATTTTGATTTGGGTACATGGAAATCCTTTAAGCAGACCTACAGAACAATTGTGAGAGTGTCTTTGCTCCCCAAGCTGGGATGCCATCTGCACATCCACAATCACTCTGTTCTGCGCACAGAAAGAATTTAAGCCATGACTAATATTAGCAAAGCACAGTATATATTACATAGTCAGTTGTATGTCATAAATATTTATAAAGACCATAGGAACCTTCTTATAATGCAGAGATATGCCTAATAAAAGTAGCTGAGCTGTATATGTTGGATGTTTTTGTAAAATAATAGGTGACCTTTTATCCAAATGACAAAACGTACCCACCCCCCAACCCAGATTTTAAAGGTAGCTGAGAAAGCAATGCCCTGGAATTTTCTCTGCTTACAAGAGTGGGGTAGAACACTTTGCCATCAGCAATGGAAGGATTCATTCCCATTTTAAGTAATGTGTGCATTATCCAGCCACACCATAAGGAAGAGAATACAGGAGAAATTTGAAAAAGATTGAATTCAATATCTAAGACAGTATCTGGTTAAATGAGAAGCAGGGATCAGAAGGAGTGCCTAATCCTGACTCCACTATTTGTCAGTTTTGTGATTTTTGTGTCCCTATATTTTCCTTCCTTCTTAGGGTTTTTGCACATGCTGTTCCCTCCATGTGTAACATCCTTACCCTGTTTGGCTTGGTAGTTCCTTCAGGTCTCTGCTTTGATGTCAACTTCCTCAGAGGGGCCATGTGCCTTGTTTCCTTCATTGCAGGAGCACCAGCTCTTGTTATATCTTTCCCCCTGTTTGCAATATGTTTCACCTTATGTAAGTCTTCATAATGGCTGTGGTCCTCCTCTCCCATTTATTTACTTATTTTTAATTAATAGACTTTTTTTGAGAAGCTTTAAGTTTACAGAAAAATTGCGTAGAAAGTGCAGAAAGTTCCCACATGCCATGCACACCATTATGCCCACCCTATCCCATATTCCCCTGTTATTAATGTCTTACATTAATGGGATACATTTATTAAAATTGATGAATAAATGTTGATAAATTATTAACTCAAGCTCATAGTTGTGGGGGGACTCTGCCTGCAGAGCTCGCTGTGGATGAGAATAAGTCTATCAAGACATGATCTGCTTGGGAAGGAAAGGCTGACCAGTCTCTCAGAAGAGAAAGGCCTTGAGCCTGTTCCTCAGTGGGCTTTAATTGGGTTTACTTTGCATAGGAATACAGGATGTATATGTAAAGCTCATCAGTCATTGTCAGGCAATAATGATCAAGGAATAGATAACATTCAAAGAACTGTGAGGGCTTATTCTGAGTCAGGCTCAGATAGATAGAGTGACACCAAAGGACCATAAAACTTTGGGAAACAAACTCATTTTATGCTTGGGCACTTATTTAAATGCAGGGTATTCTTAGCAAAGCAGGTTTCACAGGATTTTATGCATTCGTTCTCAGGCTTGATTGCCACCAGAAACTGCCCATTGCAGCACAGAATTTCAGGCTTAAAATCAGGTGGGGGATGCAGTCAGCCAAGAGTTTAGGAGACTTTTTACAGATAGGATGAAGACTCAGGCTATGTCAAAGCCAAGGGGTGAGGGTCCATCACCCCTTTTCTATGGTCCCCTAAGTCCTTCCTTGATGGCCCCTTGGTGACCATGCCTGTCTTAAGTTGTCCCTCTCTTGAGGGACATTGGCTAAGCAGTCATCTGCCCAGGGCCAATCAGGGTGAAGTAAAGGGGGCAGAGGCTTTACCCCTGCCAGGAGGATAAACTTTCTTTCTTTAGTGGTTTTTGGTCCCAAGGTCTTTTTACTCAGCCTTAGCCATGGGGGGTTAGAGCTTCTGAAACCAGGCAGGGCAGTTCCCAAAACATAGTTACAGGAGGGTGCACCCTTAGTGTTGCACATTTCTGTGGATTTTGTCGAATAGGTAATAGCATGTATCTACCACTACAGTATCATACAGAATAGCTTCACTGCCCTAAAGATATCCCATTTTTCACCTATTCATCCCTCCACACCTTAACACTTGGCAATCACTGTTTTTTTTTTTTTTTTTTTTTTTTATTGTGTCCATAGGTTTGTCTTGTTCAGAATGTCCTGTTCTGAATCATACAATATGTAGCCTTTTTACACTGGCTTCTTCTGTTTAGCAATTCTTCTCCCACCTGATTTTTAACCACTGTGTCACAGAGTCCCTGATGTAAAGAAGTGCCCAGTGAATGTTTATGGAATGAATTAATGAATGAGCCTTAAGTTACCCCAATATGTAAAATAGGTCTACTTTATAGAGTTGTGAGAATTTATGAAGGGAGCACATGGGAAGGGCTTGCCAAGAATACGGCTCCTGATAAGCACAAAAGTGGTGGTTGCTATTTGTCATATTCTAGGGCCATAACCCAGTCTTGGTGATGCTGATGTCAGGGTGGGGAGCACTTAGGGGCTGATGGTGTGTTTATAAAACTCAGGCTTTTGTCAAAGCTCTGGCAGGTAAAACTATAATTTCTCCATTAATCTCTCTATCTCAGAACAGCCACCCCCTAAAATTATGGGGCCCTTGAGAAGTCTTGGTGAACTGCTGATACTATGTTTCTGGGGGACTACGATACTGTCATTTTCAGTGCAAAATATTTCCACTATTTGCAATTATTCTGAAAGATATTTCTTTCAGAATAATTCTGGGTTTCTGTCTTTGAAATGTTTTCATTTCTTTTCTCCCACAACCCCAGCTTTTCTTGAGGTAAATCTTCACAATGTTTCCAGTCCCTCTTCCTTTTGCTCTGGAGAGGAAATTCTGAGGGCTTTCCCAGTGGGGGACTTTGTGAGATAGGTCTGGTTGTAAAATTGTGGTCTGCACATAGGAAGTCTCCATATTCTTAAACAGTTCAGTCTTCTGAAAATTCCAGGTTGCTGAAACAACTTCTGAAATGTAAACCATGAGAAGCATTTCAGAAGAGTTTCTATCCCTGGATTATTAAAAATGTTTTTGGGAAATGGAACATTTCTGTGGCCCTTTTAGGCCACATAAAAATTGTGTTTTCAATTACTATGTATTATCTATCTAATGCCATACCTCTGGAAAGTCAGGACTGGCCAGGTGACTTTGGCATGAGTGCTGTATTGTTTTATGGAGTCTTAGAATCATTGTTTTATAAAAACAAAGTGCAGCTTTTTAGATTTTTAGAATGGCTTGTGCCAGAGTTGTCATTTTATTTTTTTAATTATGTTTTATTGGTGATGCTATTACAGTTGTCTCAACTTTCCCCCTTTTGGCCCCACCTACCTAGCACCCCCCTACCCCCTCAGGCAATCCATACATCATTGTTTATGTCCATGAGTCCTCTATATAAGTTTTTTGACTGCTCCATTTCCTGTAGTATACTTACATCCCATGGCTATTCTGTAACTATGTATTTGTACTTAATCCTCTCACCTCTTCACCCATTCTCCCACAACCCCCACCCATTTGGCAACCATCAAAACACTCTCCACATCCATGATTCTGTCTTTGTTCTTCTTGTTTGCTTAGTTTGTTTTTTAGATTTAATTGTTGATAGATGCGTATTTATTGCCATTTTATTTTTCATAGTTTTCATCTTGTCCTTTTTCTTAAATAAGTCCCTTTAACATTTCATATAATAATGGTTTGGTGATGATGAACTCCTTCATCTTTTTCCTATCTGGGAAGCACTTTATCTGCCCTTCTATTCTAAACGATAGCTTTGCTGGGTAGAACAATCTTGACTGTAGGTCCCTGCTTCCTATGACTTTGAATATTTCTTGCCAATCCCTTCTAGCCTATAAAGTTTCTTTTGAGAAATCAGCTGACAGTCTTATGGGAACTCCCTCATAGGTAACTAACTGCTTTTCTCTTGCTGCTTTTAAGATTCTGTCTTTATCTTTAAACTTTAGCATTTTAATTATGATGTATCTTGGAGTGGACCTCTTTGCATCCATCTTGTTTGGAACTCTCTGTGCTTCCTTGACTTCATGTCTATTTCCTTCACCAAATTAGGGAAGTTTTTCTTTCATTATTTTTTCAAATAGATTTCCAATTTCTTGCCTTTTCTCTTCTTTTTCTGGCACTCTTATGACGTGAGTCTTGGAATGTTTGAAGTTGTCTGAGAGGCTCCTTACATTATCCTTATTTTGTTTTTTGCATTCTTTTTTTCTTCTTGCTCTGATTGTTTGGTTTTTGCTTCCTTATATTCCAAATCACTGATTTGATTCTCAGCTTCATCCATTCTACTATTGATTCCCTGTAATGTTTTTTAATGTTAATTAGTGTGTCTTTGATTTCTGACTGTATCTTTTTATACTGTTGAGGTCCTCACTAAGTTCCTTGAATATCCTTATAATCAGTGTTTTGAACTCTGCATCTGATAGATTGCTTATCTCCATTTTGTTTAGCTCTTTTTCTGGAGTTTTGATCTGTTCTTTAATTTTGGCCACGTTTGTTTGTCTTCTCATTTTTGAAGCCTCCCTGTGTTTGTTTCTATGTATTAGGTAGAGCTGCTATGACTCCCCATCTTGGTAGCTTAGCCTAATGTAGTAGGTACACTGTAGGGTCCAGTGGCACACCTCCCCTATTACCCAAGCTGGACACTGGAGGTACGTCCTTCATGTGGGCATTATACTCCCTCCTCTTGTAATTGAGCCTTGGTTGCTGCTGGCAGGTCAATGGAAGGGATTTACCCAGGCCAGTCAGCTGCAAAGACTGGCTATGACCACTGACCACCAACCTTGGCCCTCCATGGAGGATCAGCTGTGCAGGGGCAGGGTGGTGGTAATCTGATGTGGTCCATAGCTGTCCACTGAGTGCACAGGCTCTGGAGTTTCCCTGGTGGTACAGGCCAAACATCATCCCCAAGGTCAGCCCCCATCTGTGTTTTGCCCGGGGCCACTCTGCATGAGCTATAGAGCAATCTGAAATGACTGCTACTTGTGCTGCACTTGGAGATTCCCAGGTGAAGCCAAGCTGCAAACCTAGGCTGGCTACTGCTAGTACTAGGCCTGGGTCCATTTAGCAGGAGGCATGGGGGCTGGGGGCTTACTGAGACCAGCTGTTGCTTGTTTGAGAGAATTTAGGAAGTTGTGAAGCATGAGCCAAGTCCAGCCATTCATATGAAAAAATCATGGCTAACAACTTGGGTGGGCCTGTAAGTTGGGTGGGACACAGTCTCAGGGGATCTCCAGGGTGCAGCAAACAGTGTTACCCAGGTTGATGGAGTTTCTGATATGGCACCCTCCTGGCAGCTCTGTAGCTCTGTAGTGGAGGGCTCAGAAAAGGGACAATGGCCTCTGCCTGCTTTTCTGTCTGGGAGAAAGCTATCCCCCAGCTCCTACCTTGATGCCAGACATGTTCTGCCCGTATGCCACTGGTGCCTTTCAAGCTGTTACCCAGGGGCTGGAGCTCAGAAGGAATGAATCTGGGTAAGTCCGTTTGTGGGTTCTTTAAGGGGAACTCTTGGGATTCCAGCAGCTTTTCCACTGACTCAATCCCTTCTGGATTTTGCTACCAGAAGTTATGGGAATTTATCTTCTTAGCACTGGAATCCTGGCCTTTGGGGCCTGGCGTGGGGCTGGGAATCATCATTCCCAGGATACTGTCCCAAGTTTTTATTGGGACCAGCCTGTTCTGAATCTCTGCCCCTTCTACCAGTCTGGATGGATGTGGTTTCTTTAATTCCATTCAACTTGATTTCTGATGGTTCTGAGTGAAGGTTGTTCTGAATTTTAGTTGTAATTTTGATGTGGTTATCCAAGGTGGTGAGCTGTATTTACCTATGCTGCCATCTTGACTGGAAGTCAGAATTGTCATTTTAATTGGAGAAAAAATACATATTTTTGCTCTGGAAAGAAGAAAGTTCTATTCAAATTAATAGGGTGAAACATTTTAAAACAAGTTTTCTTCATGGAACAATCTTATAATCTTTATAGTCCATTGGTTCTAATAATTTAAAATCCTGATTGTAATTTTGCAACTTTAGACATCAGTGAAATTTCTTCTTAAGCCTCAGTTTGTTTGAAGGTCAGATAAAACCCTAAGGTGAGACCAGCTGGCTGTTGGTTAGAGTAGGGGTTGTCAAACACTACTGTGTTGAGGATTGTTTTGGCTCTAGGTGCTCATCGAAAATGCTCCAACCCCCACCAAGATTTGACTTAACTGTCTGAAGTATGAGATGAAGTCAGAAAGTCTTCTTGCATATGGGACCCAGAAATTTACTGGATTAGTGTTAAACTAATATTACATAACACTGTTCTAAGAGCTTTGCATGTACTCACAACAACCCTAGAAGTTGGGTGCCTTCATAATCCTTGCTTCATAGGGGAGGAAACTGAGGCAAAAATAATTATGCAGCTAGATCCCCCAAGGTCACACAGACCCAGTTGGCTACAGCAGAACTGAGTTCAAATTCTAACAGTCTGGTATAAGAATCCAAGCATTGTTATACAACCTCTCATGGGTTATCATTGTTTTCTTACTTTAAATCTGGATAATAAATATTTTCCACTTTTTGTTTGAATGAAAATTTGCATCTATCTGTGCAACTTGTTAGCCATATCGAACAGAGCATTCAGTTAATTTTATCAAGATGACCAGGCATATAGATCTAGGACCACTTAAAAAGGAATGAGCATACCTCTCAGAATGGCAATAATAAGTGTTGGTGAGGATGTGGAGAAACTGGAATCTTGATACATTGCTTGTGGGAATGTAAAATGGTACAGCCACTATAGAAGACATTTTGGCAATTCCTCAGTAAGTTAAACATAGACTTGCAATATGATCCAGCAATTCCACTCTTAGGTACATGTCCAAAAGAATTGAAAGCAGAGATAAACACATTCACAGCAGCTCTATTCACAATAGCTAATGGGTAGAAGCAACTTAAATGTCCACCAACAGATGAATAGATAAACTAAATGTGGTATACCTATACAATGAAATACTATTCAGCCACAGAAAGAAAAAGGAAATTCTGAAACATGATAAATGTGAATAAATTTTGAAAACACATGCTAAATTAAATAATCCAGGCACAAAAGGGAAATATTGTATGATCTCACTTATATGAGGCACCTATAGGCCAATTCAAAGAAACAGAAAGAAAAACAGAGGTTATCAGGACCTGGGGAGCAGGAAGAGGATAATGGGAAATTATTGTTAAATAGGTACAGAATTTCTGCATGGGATGATGGAAAAGTTCTGGAAATACAGGCAGTGGTGATGGGGCACACGTTGCAAATATACTCAGTGCCACTGTACATTGAAGTGTACACTTGAAAATGGCCAAATGTTATGTTATGTATACTTTATTGCAATAAAAAAGAAAGAAATGGAAAAAAGAGAGATCACTAGCCAAATGAGAAGAGATAGTGAGGCAAAGGGACTTTGGATTTGATTCAGATTTTTATCTCAGCTCTTGGCATTTTATCAAGATAATCATCTTCATTTTTATCTATTTTAATATGTGCATAGACAGAACTGGGATAACTTTAGAGAGACATCACTGAAATCCATTAAGTGTTTATGTTTCCATGTCAAATAAAAATGCTATTAATGTTAAGAAAACATAAAAACTATTTTAAAAGGTTAAGCTTCTAAAAAGTCCTAAGCAACATAATACATTAAAATGAAGAAAGTCCCTTTGATTCTTGTACTGGGTAGTTACCACAGTGTTGCTATGGCTATGATGGGTGTTATAATGGCTCATTCATAATTATAGGCACCCCAGTTATTGGTTTATCCCAGGCACATGTTATTAGAAACAGAATAAGCAACCTTAACCTCCAAAATGAGTTGCCACCTCAACTGAAAGAACAACTTGTAGATTATACTCAGCTAAGGATTGTAGTTTGAGCAAAGACAAACATTACATAGAGTTTGTTGTTCAACATTATAGAAGATGAGTAAGGTTTTCAAGATCTCAGTTCAACCTATGCAATCAGATATGGACACCAAAGGATTAATTTGGACTAGGCAACAAAATTTACTGCGCATAAGGCCCAAATTCATCATGAACTATGATGTTCAGAAGACAGACTTCATGAGTCAGTAATGAAAGAGTGACCTCTGATTGACAACGGGAATGATCAATCACACTTGAGAAAGATCAAAATTATGTCCTACCAGGACTCCTGCGAGGGATAAAAAGCTTATGGTGAATTCTAGTAAGTACTTTCTACTCCATGGTAGATAAATCACAGTGTCTCTCACCTCTTACATTGGCACTTACAATCTTTTTCAACAATTCAATTGAAGGAGCAATGTGCTAATCTTTGAGTCAGTTTATGACTTCTAACTGCTAGTGTCAACATCAAGATGGCTGGTATCTGCCAATCAATAGCATTGCAGAGAAAATAATGATGAGGACAGCTAACCAGTATAATTTAGGAAAATCTTCCCGTTAAAAAAACACTATGTAAGTGTGAGTTACTTTATTTAGGTAATTAAATGGGTAACTCAATAGTTATTAGTTACTTTTGCTCTCTAATTGTGCTTGTGGTCTCTGTTCAGGATACAGGGCAGTGATATAATATTCATTTCTCAAATCTCTCAAACTAATCATAGGCATCAAACCAACCCCCTAATGCAAGCCACCCTCAACTTTCACCTGGGCTATTGCAGCAGGCTCCTAGCTGGTCTGTCCAAGTCCAAACTTGTACTCCTCAAGTCTCCAATCCTCAAACTGAGTGATCTCTTTAAAATGGAGATCTTGTCATTTCACTGTTTTGCTTAAAAAAAATCAAATGGTATTTTGTTCATTGTCTTTGTGAAGCTTTAAGTATTGACTAGGCCCTGCTGGGCTGAGTCCCTCCCTAGTACTTGGGTGCCTGATCCTGTCCTTGACTATACCTCACTCCCCACTCCTCCATCCTGCCTGCAGCACTTGCACCAACCTTCTTCCAGTTCTCAGAACTCCTCTAACACTTCCTAGCCTCAGAGCCTTAGCCAATGATAGTCCCTCCTCCTGTAATGTCTTTGCCATTAGTTTAGACTTGGCTAACTCTTACTTCACACCCATACTTCACACACTTTTTCAGAGAGAGCTTTCTGGGCACCTATGCTGATTAGATCCTGTGTGCTCTCTGTCTCAAATCCTTTCCTCTGGAGCGCTTATTATAGTTGGCAACTGTATTTTTATTTGAGTGGTCATATACACAGAAAGCCAGCTGCCCACTGTACCATAAGCACAGAAGGGGCAATGTATACATTATTTATTAATGCTTGTGCATAATCTCGCAGGTAGCTAAACTGGTACATAGAAGTTCCTCAAAAAATACTTGTTGAATGAGAAATATTTAATCATAACATGTTTACTGCACTCAGAAAGAAGATGTAGGTGCAGACATCTTATAAACAAACCACATGCATTTTTTAGGACTCTGAGTTAGTTTTATTAGTGTCCAGACACTTATTAAATTCTAAAATTATGACAATGAGGGGAAATCGATTAATCATTTAACCTTCATTTATATTTAATATGACTTTCCCAAACAGATGAGGAACCGTGCCAGCCTTGCAAATAGATTTATAAAAGTTGCACAGTCAAAAATGCAACAAACAAACTTCATTGTTTTTCTCCTTCTTTACTTTTGTTATTCTTCAGCTCATAATGTCCAGGGATCAGTGTAGTACTTGGCAACAGGAGGTGTGGAAATGTAGTGAGGACATGAGCAATGAGTGACATGGAATCCCTCTAAATTCCCACTGAGCCATGTTCTCAGGGAGGTCAATGCAAGCGTGCAGCACAGTGACAGAGGCTGACAGGTCCTTTAACTATTGCTTCATGTTTCTTAGATCCACCTTGAGCATAGCAGCCAGAGCTTTCCTAAAAAATGATCCACTTTATTTTTAAAGCTCTCCAAGAGAAAAAAATGCCACAGTCTCCACAGGGATGAGGTAAAGATTAAACCAGATAATCCATGGAAAGTATTTAGTAAAGTGCTCCTCAGATAGCAAGTGCTCAATCACACTGTCACTGAGATTCTTGGTATTCAGGATGCCTAGGGAGTTGCTTTCAGGTATGTAGTCTTAGAAGCAATACTGATCATCTTAGAACTCCTTCTGCCAAAAATGTTTTGATAAATCAAATCTAAATCCTTCTTTCTATTATTCAACAGTCTTTTGTGCCTCTTAATATTTCCTCTGCTTTTCTTGAAATTTGAAATTAAAAAGTAATATAGAAGTATTTCATGACGACTATGTCTAAGAAAGTTGGGGTGAATTGTCAGGTCCTAGCAATTAGCTGAATAACTAAGCCTTTCCTCTCCTTTCCATCCTAGCCCTCCTTTTTGGAGTAATTGCATCAGTTCTACACTTCATTTTGCATGTGTCCCCAGAATCTCAGCTGTGCAAAAAGGGATGTCCTTTAATGGTTTCCCTTGAATGACCTTCCATCTAGGGAAGAAGAGGGCCCCTCTTGTTCACATACAAAGGAACCATCCATCCACTAAGGCCTTTCTTCTTCCTTAAGTATCTCTTGAATTTCAAAGGAGGACTTGGAATTTCTCTGTCTCAATCCTAACTGTAGCTCATTTTCTTTGTCCCTTTAAGACCAGAAAACACTTCAGGCAATGAAATAACTGCTCTTATTTTTCTTGGGTTCAAAACAGGACAAAACTCCAACCTGCTAATGCTTATCCTTTCATGGCAACCATGCAGTTTATGATAATCAGCTCAAGAATACACTTTCCTTCCAAACAAGGATATGGCTACCAGCAGCAACAGCTGTATTTTGCTAGTCAATCCTCATGTTAGAGATTTACAGTTCTGAATTCTGTCACTTGGTTTGCCAACTGTTCCTCTTCTTGGGGCTGCCCAGTTGTTTCTCAGGGTCCTTGAAGTGGTTTCTTAACTCCCCCCAAATGACAATGCATCCTTAGAATCAGGCTGAAGAATGGAATTCCCTGTTTATATCTATAAGACTTCTCTCACTCTCCTTCTTTTAAACATATGCAGAGTCACCACAGAAACTGGAACCAGATGAAAAGAAATGCTGGCTTTTAAGGCGAGTTTGAAAAATGCAAAGCTGGGAGCGGCTTCGCGCTCTCCTTCGTCCCTTTCTGTGTGATGTGATTCATTTGCTCTAATCCATCACCGATTCATCATGCCCTTCTGTCAGAACCTTCAAAGCAAACCTCACAGCTGCTTTTGCCATTTATCAGTGGGAAATAAAAGAGAAAAGGGGAAAAGTAAGGAAAACACATCACCACGTTCCAGGGCTTGGAATAATGGGTGTGAAAAAAGGGTGGAGGGTAAGCATATCTAATGAAACCCAGAACCTTCCTAGGATGTGAGTTCCTGAACAAAGGATTAGAACTGAGAGCAAGACTAGCAGCCAGTCTGCATAAAGTTGCAGGGATAAAGCCTGTCAAAAACAAAAAAAATTGGTGGGAAACTGCAGGAATGTGTACAAAATGATATCCACTCATGAAGAGTTTGATACCTACAAATATGGTAGAAATTTATTCTCTGAGATGCATCTCTTAGCTTTCAGCTGTGCAATATAGGCCTTAGAAGTGGGAAGCACACATTTGATCTCAATGCTCTTCTTTGCAGAGTGGGAAGTGAACTGTCTGGTAATTCATAATTCCCATGTTCATAAGAGGCCTTGAAGTCACCCTCCATTTAAAGACAGCTAATGAGGGTCTCAGTCTTGAATGGGTGATGTACTGAGTTTTGTTGTCAGATTTGAGGATCAAAAAGCAAGGGCTTTGACTCAGTGATTTCTCTTCAAGGAGTTCAGACTGCACAAGGTCTGTCTGGGAAAAGTCCAGCCATTGTTAATATAACAAGAATGGTTTGCACAACATCAGTGTAACCTGACAGCCAAGGAGAGTGGACTAGAATGTGCATGCATGAACAATGATGACTTCACTGTACTAATCAGGGTGGGTGGTAGGCACTGTTGAGTGAGCATGTGTACTACGTGGCCATTATATTCAAAATGACTGAGCGAATAGAACAAGAGATCTGCATCAAAGTTTGCATTAAGCTTGACACTCCTCCATGGAAACTATTTGGATGATTTAGAAGGCTGCAGCTATTGGCAACTGGTGATTGGCAGCTTCATCACGACAACACTCCCACTCATGCATCACAAATCTCACATAGTTTTTTGGTGAAACATGAAATCACCTCAGTGACTCAGTCATACAGCCCAGATTTGGCACTCTATAACTTCTGGCTTTTCCCAAAACTAAAATCACCTTTGAAAGGGAAGAGATTTTTGACCATCAATAAGATTTGGGAAAATATGTCAGGGCAACTCATGGCAATTGGGAGAACTATGTGAGGTCCAAAGGTGCCTATTTTGAAGGATACTGAAGCATCATTGTCCTATGTACAATGTGTCTTGTATCTTATATCTTCTTCAATAAATGTCTCTATTTTTCGTAGTATGCAGCTGGATACTTTCTGTACAATTTTTGTATATTTAGAATCCGTGTGAAATGCCACAGGGAGGGGTGAATCTCTTTGTGATAGCAGTATGTAGAAACAGTCTAAATGTTCATCAATAATAGCATAATATGTAGTTATTAAGAAGAATGAGAGGGTAAACAAACTGTGGGAATACCGTGGGTTGTATTCCACACTGTGGGAATACTCAGCAATAAAAAGGGGAAAACTACTGGTACTTACACCAAAATGTGTGAATCTCAAAAACAAGAATACATACTGTATGGTTCTGTTTACAGGACTTTTAGAAAGGGCAAAGCTAGTTTATGGTAGAAAAAGATCAATAGTTGTTTCCAAGGAAGGGTATGAGGAAACTTTCTGGGGAAATGTTCATATTCTGTATCTTGATTAAAGTTTGGGTTACACAAATATATTCATTTGTTAAAATTCAGTGAATGTTTACTTATGAGTTGTACATTTATTGAAACTCAGAATATGTACTTAAGATGTATGTATTTTATTATATATATTTTATGTAAAAAGAAAAATTGTAAACAAATATTGAACTCTTGCTAATGATACATTTGTTGAAGTAGTCAGGTGAAAGTGTATTGATGTCTGCAATCTACCTTGATATGCATCAAAAAATATTAAGTTTTGATGGATAGATAGAAGGATGGCAAATAGGTGGATATCTTTTAATAAAGCCAGCACAGTAAAATGTTAATGGTGAAAGCTAGCTGGTGAGTGTTCACAGGTATTCACATTAAAACTCAAAGTTTGCTTTATTTTAAAGTACTCATAAAGTGTCCGGGGAAAAAATGAGGAAGATTTTTATGCCCTGATATGGTCTTATCTCCAGTTTTATTAAGTGAAAACAGTAACAGTATTCATGGTATACTACTAATTGTAGAAAAAAGAATGAATGCATATAAGCATTTGTTACTATGCATATAGCATCTCAGGAGAAAGACCCTGGAAATGGATTTCTATACAGGCAATGACTCTAGAAACAATTACTTTGGAGGAGAGACAAGTATGAGGGCATATTTTAAATTACAAGGTAAATCATTTTATTACCGTTGAATTTTGTATATGTGAATGGATTATAGAGAATGAAAAACAAGAACAAGGATATATATCTGAGCTGTCTCAAATATCTACAACTGATTTCCTTTGCATGGCTGACACTTGGAATTTATTTTCTTAACATCCATTTAATCACCCTATATTCACTAATCTCTGGATTAGTGCCAGATGCTGGGGACAGGGTAAGGAAAATAGGCAGAGGTGGTCCTTGCCCTTATGGAGCTTACCAAAAGGTAGACCCAATTGAATGCCAGGTTCATGTCATCTGGGTGACTTACCAGGTCTGGGTGGGTGGTTTGGATGAAGGGATAGGGGCAGAAAGGACAGTGGCAGGGAGCATGGTAGTTCAAGTCCCTTGAAATAAGGACAGTAAGGGGGGAGGGTGGTCACAGAGAGAACAGAGGGCTGACCAAAGTAGGAGATAAGGTGATACCAGCGGGGACCAAACATTCAGGACATTGAACTTCATCCTGTTATTTAATGTCAGAACTTACATTCCATACTTCCTTTGTTTGTCATGTTGCATGTTTTTCTTTTTTTTGGTATTTGCAATTTTTTTTCACAAGTCCTAAGAAAACATCTGAGCAAAACTTGTTATAGCTGTTCCCAGGAGACATGGAGTATCTAATGAAATCTCACAGCATATCAGATGCTCACATCTATGTGTCCTTTCTACCTCAGTACATACTGGCATGACCTTCACAGGCCAGGGCCTACATGTCTTTGCCTGAAGGCTTTCTCTGGAGGCCCTAGTCCCCTTTGTCCAATGCGGCAGGCAGATGGGTATCCTAGAGAGTTAATCCTCCTGGAGACTTGCCCTCAACCAATGACTGGTGAGAGTTGGGATAGTCATACCCCAGTTGTCCACTTTGGCTTTCACAGACCTTTTTCCTTTCTCTCAGTGGGAACTTGGGAGAGTTGGGTTTGATGAATTTGGACTTCGTTAAGATCTTGGGTCTTTTGACCTCCAAGGCCAGGTCTCATCAGAGGAGAATGTACTGATTGTCATATTTTCTTTTCAAATCCACAGATAATATTTCTTTGATCTTTAATCTCATTAAACAATCACAGGAAATACATTCATTAAAAATTGTATTGGCTTCCATTTTCTATCAAGATATCCAACCAACTGATACTTCTTGCATATGTTTTCTTTATACACTTCAAATTATCAAGAACAAAATAAACAAATGCCAAGTAGTCTGGTTGGAACAAAGCTGTTACTTCATTTGACTAATTATTTCTGAAGAACTTTTATTTGTGAACTTTTAAACAAATAATCATTCTTGGTACTGTTAATTCTCCCATCCTCCTTTACATTCTTCTCTTGTTACTATTGAAAATTTAGTGGAATTTTTTTCAGAGATCAGTTGATAAGAAATCTATGTCAAGGAGAAAGTTTCTAGTCTGGATGCTGCCTTCCTGTAAAGATATCATTTCTCTTCCTTAAGAAGAATAAGGCTGTTATGGGGTATGTCTCTGTGAACGACTCAAATCAAAATCCTGTTCATTTGGGAAGTCCCAGTACCAAGATAATTTTCAAGCTGGGATTCCTTGTCCAGGTGGTTTGAGTGCAATTTTCTTGGCATGCTCATAAGAACACAGGAATTTTCAGGGAACCAGAGAGCACAAGTGGGGTAGTGCAGGCCATGGGTGAGAAGTCAGGGAGGAGTGTTGAATTCCACACAATGGCACTGGCCAGCTGAATTGGAATTAGTCCTGGTCATATTTGGCAATGGTATCCTGGTTGCTTCTCCAAGAGCACTGATGTTCCTTCTTCATAGTGGGTATTACCTGGCTCTACGAACAGAGAACAAGAAGGAAAGAAGCAGAGGGAAGCTCACAGTGCTGATGAAGGTAACAACCAGGGTGCAGCACAAGCCCCAGAACCAGGTAAGCTCCAGTAAAATCCCTTATGCCTGCATAGGGGTCCTGAGCTCCATGGGCAAAGAGGATTGTCAAGGGAGA
This sequence comes from Anoura caudifer, assembly GCA_004027475.1. Lineage (NCBI taxonomy): Eukaryota > Metazoa > Chordata > Mammalia > Chiroptera > Phyllostomidae > Anoura > Anoura caudifer. The sequence goes on from PVKU01008535.1 coordinate 20,608, forward strand.
TGTCATTTAAAAAGAACTGAGTTAGTCCTGGAAACTCAGCATGGATTCTCTGATAGCCTCAGCGGCCACTGTTTAAAAACAGAAATAAGGTGTGGTAGGCAGAACTCTGAGATGATCCCTAAGACTTCCCTGGTGTGTACAGCAGTTCTCTCTTACTGATGGGGCAGATATTCCAAGTGGATGTCTGAAACCTTGAATACTGCTGAATCCTATGGACACTATGCTTTTTTTCCCTATACATACATACAATGGTAAAGCATAATTTATAAATTAGGAGGCTCAGTAAGAGATTAGCAAAAATAACAAATAAAATAGAGCAATGATAGCAAAATATTGTAATAAAAGTTATGTGAATGTAGTCTCTCTCTTTCCCTCTCTCTGATGACCCTTCTAATACCTGAGATGGCTACTAAGAGACTAATGGGCAGGTAGTATTTACATTGTGGATATGATGGACAAAGGGATGATTCATGTCCTGGGTGGGGCAGAGCAGGATAGCACAAGATTGCATCATGCTACCCAGAATGGCACACAATTTAAAACTTAAGAATTGTTTATTTCTATATTTTTAAAAAAACTTTACCCAACAATATATTTTTTATTGATTTTAGAGAGGGAGAGAGGGAGAGGGAAAAACATCGATGTGAGAGAGAAACATTGATTGGTTGTTTCCCATATGTGCTAGACTGGGGATTGAACCTCTAACTTTTTGATGTATAGGATGGCACTCCAACCAACTGAGCCATCCGGACAGGGTTATTTCTGTAATTTTTAATTTAATATTTTTGGACTGTGGTTGACAATGGGTAACTGAAACCCTGAATAAGGGGTGGCTACTGTATATACTTTCTTCCACCTATTCAATCATCACTATTCTGGGCACAGCTGTGAAATTTTGCAGATGCAATTAAGGTCCAAGATCAGTTGACCTTAAGATAGGGTGTTGATCCAGATGGACCTGACCTAGTCTCACAAATACTTTAGAAACAGCGACTGGCAGAGATGGAAATCAGAGAACTGTATTTCTGCTGAACTGGAAGAAAGCAAATGCCAGAGTTCCTGCAGTGCCCATAGAGGCCACATGGCAGGGAGCTGAGAGTGGTTTCCTAACTGACAGGTAGCAGAAAATGGGGACCTCAGACTTACAACTGCAAGGAAGTGAATTCTGCTGACAATCCGTGTGCTTTAAAGAGGAACCACAGCTCCAAACATGAACTGCAGTCCTAGCTGATATCTTGGTTTTAACCCAGTGAGACCTTGAACAGAGAATCTAGCTGTGCCTGGACATCTTGCATACAGAAATTGTGACAGAATAAGTTTGTGTTGCTTTAAGCTGCTAAATTTCTGGTAATTGGTTACTCAGCAATAGAACAGCAATATATGAGACAACAGTTAGATTCACAGCCAAAAGACAGTGTCGAGCGAATGTGGTCTTTCCTAGAACTTCTCTGATTAAAACCTGGGTTCCACTGCATCCTAGCTCTGTGATGTTGACCAGATCACTGAAACTCTCCAAGTCCCAGTTTCCTCATGTGTAAAATGAGATTAAAGTAATGGATAAGATTAAAAGACTTATAAAAATTAAATGAAATAATATATATTGAGCTCTTAACATGGTGCATGGCATGTAATAAATGCTGAAAAAGTAAGAGCCACCAGCGGCAGCTGGGATTTGTGCAGCATGCAGCACACTGGGCACTGCACAAGGGGCTTCACAGAATTAATCTTCAGAGAAACCCTGGGAGGTTGCAATTTTGTCCATTTTATGGAGGGGGAAACTGAGACTTGGAGAGGTTCAATAACTTGCCTACAGTTATCCAACTACTAAGTGGAAGAGTCAGGATTAAAAAAATGGGTCTCTTTGACCCTAAATATCATCCACTAATCCTTTTAATATTTTAAGCCCTATTCATGGTGAAGAAGTCATAACTCTTCAGATTCTTTTTTGAAGGAGAACCAGGGTGACCGGTTGGGATTCTGGCCTGCCAAGTCTCTCTAAATAGAGCCAAAATGGTCCCCAGTACTCCAGCCATAGTATCTCATCCATGGATGCTCTCCTCTGAGTCCCCCTGCCCACTTGTTTGGGTACCTCCTGCTTACCTTAACATCTCAGCTATAATATCAGTTCCATAAGAAGGCCTTCCCTGACTCCACAGACTGAACCACATCCACCTCCATACATGCTCACAAAGTCCCTGTCCTTTGCAACAGTTACCACATTTCATCATTATGTACTAGACCAGTGGTTGTCATCTGGGGGCAGTTTTGTGGCCCCGGGGACATACATCTATGTCTGGAGACATTTTTGGTTGTTACAATGGATGGGATGCTAATACCATGAGTAGGTCAAGGAGGCTGCTAAATGTCAGTGACAATGCATAGGATGGTCCCCAATCACAAACATTAACTGACCCCAAATGTCAATTGTGCCAATGTCAGTTGAGAAACCCTGCCCTCTCTCTACTTATATTTTTAAATAAAAGTGAGATCACATCATACATATATACTGTTTATCACTTGCTATTGCAAGTTAAGAGTAATTTCTCAACATCTATCTATTCTTTTATCTAACATTACTAGCTTCCTTCTAGTATTCAGGTACACACAGGAGAGGCAAAGTAATTTCATGCCTTCACATACTTTTTTACAGCATCACATTTTCATGACTGTATGTGATTAATATCAAATTGCTCTGCATTATTTGGTGAACCAATACTCTATAGTTGGTCACTTAAGTTGCTCCTTATCCCCTTTTCCCTTTCCTTTCCTTTTTTTTTTTTTTGCTATCATAAACAATGCTATCATGAATATATCTGTGGCCTAACCTTTACATATGTCTCCAAAGACTTCTTCAGAATCAAATTGGCCCTCACTACTTTGGAAATCACCTTGTGTCACGAAATGTAAGTGAGATGGCATGACCAAAGCAAACCCACGAACATTTCAAGTGAAAAATACACATGTTGGCCCTCTCCTAATAACACTGATGGGAGAGCCCAGGGTGTAAAAGAAGGAGGCAGGGAAGCCAATTCTCACTGGAGGCCTGGTCTTCACATGGTCTGAACCTGTTGGGGCAAGCCAGACTTTGGTAGGGAGTAACTTTATAATCTCTTTTGCCAGAGGCTTCCAAAAATTCTCAGGTTCTTTCTGAGTTCCCAGTGAAGACACTTGACAGAGTCTTTTTTTTTTTTTTTTAAAGCTAAGCATTTTTATTTATTTTATTTTATTATTTTATTTTTATTCTATTCTATTTTATTTTATTTTAATTGTTGTTCAAGTACAGTTTTCTGCCTTTTACTCCCATCCCATCCCACCCCACAGCCCTCCCCACCTCCCTCCCATTTCCATGCCCCCCTTGTTCTTGTCTATGTGTTCTTTATACTTGTTCCTGCAAACCCTTCCCCTTGTTCCCTGAAATTCCCTCCTCTCTCCCCTCTGGTCACTGTCAGCCTGTTCTCTATTTCAGTGTCTTTGCTTATATTTTGCTTGTTTGTTTGTTTTGTTGATTAGGTTCCTATTAAAGGTGAGAACAAATGGTATTTGTCTTTCACTGCCTGGCTTATTTTGCTTAGCATGATGCTTTCCAGTTCCATCCATGCTGTCACAGAAGGTAGGAGCTCCTTCTTTCTTTCTGCTGCATAGAGTTCCATTGTGTAAATGTACATAGTTTTTGGATCCATTCATTTACTGATGGGCACCTAGGTTGCTTCCAGCACTTGGCTATTGTAAAACAGAAGCGTCTTAAAGAAGGAAAAGATGTGCTCACAGACGGATTAAAACAGCAAATGCCAACTGGCAGGAAGTCATCCTTTCTGTGGGGAGCCTGGGCAAAGCCCTAAGTAAACAGCTTATAGAGACAAAAAAGGAGGTGTTCTCTTTTCTAAGTGTGGAATGTTTGGGAAAAGCTTGCATCAGATTTTGCAACCTTCACAAGATTGGGTATCATAACATCTTACTCCTGGACCATCTCAGAACCAATTAGCAGGTTCTTTGACCCGAATGACTAAGATGGCCATGGAATTAGCTCATACCAGGTTAAATTTTGGGGGACTGGCAGAGAGAAAACCAGGTTTGGAATTACCTACAGAACCAGAAAACACCTGGTGTGAAGGTGTTGGAGATAATATGGTATATTTGTAGAGATACCCAAATCATTCTCACCTTTATCCCTGACAACTGCTTGACTCTGTTGTCACTGGAACTTAAGGCATTATCCAGGTGAGCACAGGACATGGGAGAGAGGATGTGTTCTGGTCTAACAAGGAACATACCTTGTAAATGTGGGAGTGACTTCTGGCATCATGTTCTCAGGACATAAGGAGCTGAGATACAGGAAGAAGCTAACCAATACCAAAGCGTTTAAAGTTGTGTGGTTTTCCCGGGCATAAAGCACAGGAAATAGTCCAGGGAAGGGAAGAATGCTTTGTTCATAAAATATAAAACTAAGCAAACAATGCAGGTTGAAAAGGAATTATAGGGTTTTAATATTGTGCAAAAGAATAGATGAAAACAGGAGCAGTGAATAATCCAGAAAGCATTGCTCTGAGACCTGAAATGAATAGTGCGATATCTTGCCCCTGTGTATTTCTGTTCCTGTAACTTATACTTAAAATGAATGAGCATTCCCTGAGCAGCTGGAGAAGGGTGATCTTCATGTTGGGCAGCAGGTGGAAAACCTCGCTGGGAACAAAACTTTCCTGCATATAACTTATCCAGGCTTCAGTGAAAGTTGACTGGATATGTTCTTGTCTAGGACTTTTCTTTTTTTAGTTAAAAAACCCATGGATCCACTATTGTCTATCAATACTTTTGGTGTGGATTTTCTATTCCCTGAACCTTACTAACAATCCAAGTGTCCTCTCTGACTTAGTGTACATTCTTGTCACCCAGTTTTGTGTCTTATTTTATTACTTCTAGCTGAAATTATCTTATTTAATTTAAAAAATTATTTTTCCTTAAACCAGAATATAAAAGCTGAGAGGTTCATGTGGTCCTTTGTTCTGTTCACTGTAGTATTTGCTGTGCCTAATAATAGTATTTGGCACTCAGTGGGTGGTCAATAAACATTTGCTGAATAAATTGTTACATTTCTGTTTTTAAAAATATATTTTATTGATTATGCTATTACAGTTGCCCCATTTCCCCCACTGTATTTCCCTCTACCCTGTACCCCACCACCACCTGCATTCCCTCCATTAGTTCATGTCCAGGGATTGTACCTATTAAGTTTTTTGGCTTCTCCATGGCCCATACTATTCTTAACCTCCCCTGTCTATTTTATACCTGCCAGTTATGCTTCCTATTCCCTGTACCTTTCCCTCCATTCTCCCCCGTCCTCCTCCTTACTGATAATACTCCATGTGATCTTTATTTCTGAGTCTGTTCCTGTTCTAGTTGTTTGCTTAGTTTGTTTTTGTTTTTGTTTTAGATTTGGTTGTTGATAGTTGTGAGTTTGTTGTCATTTTACTGTTTGTATTTTTGATCATCTTCTTTTTCTTAGATAAGTCCCTTTAATATAATAAGGACTTGGTGATGATGAACTCCTTTAACTTGACCTTGTCTGGGAAGCACTTTATCTGCCCTTCCATTCTAAATGAAAGCTTTGCTGGCTAGAGTAATCTTGAATGTAGGTCCTTGCCTTCATGACTTTCAATACTTCTTTCCAGCCCCTTCTTGCCTGCAAGTTGTCCTTTCAGAAATCAGCTAATAGCCTTATAGGAGCTCATTTGTAGGTAACTGTCTCATTTTCTCTTGTTGCTTTTAAGATTCTCTCCCTATCTTTAATCTTGGGTAATGTAATTATGATATGCTTTGGTTGTACTTCCTTGGGTCCAACTTTTTTTGGACTCTCTGAGCTTCCTGGGCTTCCTGAAGGTCTATTTCATTTGCCAAATTAGAGAAGCTCTCCTTCATTACTTGTTCAAATAAGTTTTCAATTTGTTGCTTTTCCTCTTCTCCTTCTGGCACCCCTATGATTCAGATGTTGGAACATTGAAAGTTGTTCCAGAGGTTCCTAAACCTCTCCTCATTTTTTTGAATTCTTGTTTCTTCATTCTGTTCTAGTTGAATGTTTATTTCTTCCTCCTGCTCCAATGCATTGATTTGAGTCTTGGTTTCCTTACCTTCACTTTGGTTCCCTGTACATTTCTCTTCATTTCACTTTGCATAGCCTTCACTTTTCCCTCTATTTTGTGACCATGCTCCACCATTTCTGTGAGCACCCTGATTACCAGTGTTTTGAAGTTTTGAACTGTGCATCTGATAGGTAGGCTATCTCTTCATCACTTAGTTTCATTTTTGGAGCTTTAATCTCTTCTTTCATTTGGGCCTATTTATTTATTTATTTTGTCTTGGAGTGCCTGTTATGTTGTAAGGGATGGAACCTTAGGTATTTTCCAGGGTGGGGCAACCCATGGTGCTGCATTGTTGCCCTGTGTATGTGGCAGGGGTCCAAGAGGGAAGAATTCCACTTGCTGGCCTCTCAGCCAACTCCCAGTCACGTCTCCTGCTACCCACAAGCAAGTTGGGCCCTTCTGGTGCTGATTCCCAGGTGGGTGGGTTTGTATACATTCTAGGACTCTGTGGGTCTCTCCAATGAACTCTCCTGTGGGACTGGGAGTTTCTCCTGCTGATGCAACTCCCACAGGTTTTTATCACAAGAGGTTTTGAGGCTTTCTTTCCCCACATTGGAACCATGGGTTGGGTAGTCTGTCTTGCTCCCCAAGTAATTCTTCCCAGTTTATTCACATGCAAATGTGGGACTGTTCAGCCCTCTGGTTGCCTCCTTGCTCTGTGTCCTCTCTGCCCTGTCTGCCCCTCTCTGCCCATCCTAGCACTCTGGATGAATATTTCTTCTCTAACTCTTTGGTGGTCAGACTTTGATATGGTTTGATTTTCTGGCAGTTCTGATTATTTTTTGTTTTTAAATTTGTTGTTGTCCTTCTTTTTCATTGTGCGATAAGGCAAAGTGTATCTATCTATACTTCCATCTTGGCCAGAAGTCTAAATTGTTACATTTCTGTTTGGTATACTTTCTAGGGAGGAAGTCAGGGCTCTGAGAAGATTTGATTGTACCTCTCTCCTCTTTTTTCTTTTTTCCTTTTAAAAAATTGAAGTATAAATTACAAAGAGTAAAGTGTATTAGGGTATAGTTCTGCAAGTTCTGACAAATGCCTATAGTCATGTAACCACTCGACATAATCAAGATTTGGAATAGTTCCATCACTCCCCAAATTCTCCTTGCTACTAAGTAGTTAATCCTGCCCCTCTCTCCTTGACCCAATCCCCACCCTGACAACCGTTGATCTGATTTCTGCTCCTATAGTAGCAGAGTCTTTTGAATCTAGCTCTTTTCACTTAGCATAATGCACTTAAGATCCATCATGTTCTACCATTCTTTCCTTCCATTTGCTGAGTTGTCATCCATTGCATGGCTGCACTACTTTGTTTATCAATACCCCACCAGGGAGACTACCCTCTTCTCTCCTTACATGGAAAAGATGCTCTTAAAGTGGCTAAGAACAGAGACTTTGCAGTCAGCTGGACATCAGATTGAATTCTAGTCCTGACACTTCCTAGTTGTGTGGCAACTTGGTGAAATACTGTGACTCTTTAGCTATGATAATAGAGAAAATTTCCATAATGTATTTAGCACAGGGCTAGCAAATAATAAGTGCATACTATATACATTTTAGTATATCATCCTTGACTCTTCTGAAAAGCTCTTTGACAGTTCACTTGTATTTCTCTCCATAAAAGAATAAAAGGAGTTTTTGCAATGGCATGGTGGCCTTTGGAAACTAGATTTCTCTGGTGTCCTATTCTCGGACCGACCAGCTGTGTGACTCCAGATAAAGTGACTGCTTTCTCTGTGCTAAGTGCTGCCTTTGTGCATTGTTAAGTTCAGTCAAGAATTCTTGTAAAGTTGCTCAATATCCATAAAGGTGATAAGTATATGAAGGCACTGTAAGGGTGACTACCTTTCATTGTAAAGACATGAGGGGTTTTAGACATTGTTTGGTAAGAAGATAGGTTTGTGTAGGCTATACTACTCATGCATGTCAAGTTTCTAAGCAAGTCCTCATGGAGGTATGCTTTTTATTAATTTATTTTCCATGTATCAAGCATCTACTATGTTGCCTAGTTGTAAGACGGTCTGTCCTGGGGTGGGTGCAAGGCAGCTTTCACATCACACTGTGCTGGCTACTGTGCATGGTCAGGGGATACTTAGGATGAAAACTGGTCCAATTGGAATGAATGTCAAAATTTTGGTGTGAGCTGCCAGAAAAGAGGCTCACTGTTTCCTCCTAGACTTATCAGAAGCAGCTGCTGGTGGCCATCCTGCCACCATGGGGAGACTGTCTCAGAAGGAAGCCCATGCAGAGGAAGCTGGCTCAGGAACAGAGAGAGAGCAATGAGATCCTACCGACAGAGCTGAGGCCTGACTCTAAGAGTGTTGGAAAGCCCCACTTTCTACCAGGGTGTCTTTTTATTAATGTGTCTATTGATGACCTTTTCAATTTTGTAAGCCATTCAGACCTTCCTCCCAACTTTTTTTTTGGTCCATGTTGGTTTGGGTTGGGTTTTCTATGGCTTATAATAGAAAGAGTCCTATTACTGGTTATGAGTTCTTGGGGTTACTTAACAACTCTAATCTTCAATCTCTCCCTTTGTAAAATAGGGATAATAATTTATGTGTGGTTATGACTGAATTTTTGCTCCTTCATGTGCTTCCTTTGGTCAAAGAGATATTAGTAACTATGATGAAAGAAGAGCATGCATTTTCATTTGTCATCTTGCAGGGTTAGACTATATTCACCTTTGGTTGTTTTCCTAGCCCTGAGAACATTTGTGGGCTTGTCTGTCAGAGGGATGTGAGACACACATGGACCAGGTGACCTGTTTGCTCCAACTGAGCCTGGATGACTGACTCCTCAGCTGCAACCAAACCAGTGAACAAGCCCAGTTGAGGCCAGAAGAACCACAAGCTTCAATGCTAATCTGCAGAGTCAGGATCTAAAGACAGTCATAGTACTAAGCATTTGAAATTCAGGGTAGTTTGTTATGTCACAAAAGGTACTGATACACTAACATGCCATTAATTTACTTACTTGCTATGTATACTGTCTCTCTCTCCCAACTAGACCATGATCCCCAGTAAGGTAGGGATTTTTATCTGTTTTGTTCCAAGTTATGTCCTGTGTCTAAAACAGAGTCTGGAAGATAGTACACACTTGATAAATACTTGTTGAATGTTAAATGAATAACATGAGGTACCCTATAAAATATTTTTATGCCAGAGTCAAGATTTTTTCCTTGGGATCTTTTGTTATGTTTCCTGCTTATATGTCTTCAAAATGAGAAAAAGAAAAGTGACTTTTCTTTGGGTCTATTATGGGGGATAAGGGCTGACAATAATATCAGGTAAGAAGCTTAATTCTTTTTCTGATCAAATTGACTTGGGATTGTGACTGTCATGGACACACAACCTCAGGCTTTTCATTTGTTAGCTCCGTGACAACCTAGCAGCCCCAGTGGGTGCAGCTGGACTGACATTTATGTCTGTAGGGGGAGCAAAGAGAAAGACTTGCTGCCTGGAGTCCAAAAAGTAGATTTATAGCACAGACCATTGTTTTATATAATTTTTAATTGAATTTATTGGGTGAGATTGAATAATAAAATTATATAATGTTCAAGCTTAGTTCTACAATACTGATACACCATCATAATTTTTTAAATATTTTTTTTGTTCAATTATAGTTGTCTGCATTTCCCCACACTATTTCCCCCACCTCAGCCAAACATCCCTCTTTCCCTTGCTTCTACCCTCCCCCTTGGTTTTGTCGATGTGTCCTTTATAGTATTTCATGGACTACTATCCCCTCATTATCCCCTCCCACGTAATCTCTTAATTTCTATGTTTCTGATTATATTTTGCTTGCTTTTCTCTTTTGTTGATTATGTTCCAGTTAAAGGTGTGATCATATGGTATTTGTCCCTCACCACCTGGCATGTTTCACTTAGCACAATGCTTTCCAGTTTCATCCATGCTGTAGCAAAGGGTAAGAGCTCCTTCTTTCTCTCTGCTGCATAGTATTCCATCATGTAAATGTTCCATAGTTTCTGGATCCACTCATTACTGATGGGCACTTAGGTTGCTTCCAGCACTTGGCTATTGTAAATTGTGCTGCTATGAACATTGGGGTGCATAAGTTCTTTTGGATTGGTGTTTCAGGGCTCTTAGGGTATAATCCCAGCAGTGGTATTGCTGGGTCAAAAGGCAGTTCCATTTTTAGTTTTCTGAGGGAATTCCATACTGTTTTCCATAGTAGTTGCACCAGTCTGCAATCCCATCAACAGTGCACCAGGGTTCCCTTTTGTCTGCATCCTGTCAAGACTTGGTTGTTGATTTGTTTATGATGGCCATTCTGACTGGTGAGAAGTGGTATCTCATTATGCTTTGAATTTGCATCTCTCTGATGGCTAGTGATGCTGAGCATCTTTTCATATGTCTCTGGGGCTTTTGTATGTCCTCCTTGGAGAAGTGTCTGTTCAAGTCTTTTGCCCATTTTTTAATTTTTTTTTTTTTTTGTCTTCCTGGAGTGGAGTTGTGTGAGTTCTTTATATATTTTGGAGATCAAACCCTTGTCCAAGGTATCATTGGCAAATATGTTTTCTCATATATTTGGTTCTCTTTTCATTTTAATGGGGTTTTCTTTATCCATGCAGAAGTCTTTTCTTTTGATGAAGTCTTATTTATTATTCTTTCCTTTATGTCTCTTGCTTTAGGGGACATATCAGTGAAGATGGTGCTACATGGAATTTCTGAGATTTTCCTGCCGATGTTTTCCTCTAGGACTTTTATGGTGTCATGAGTTATATTTAAGCCATTTATCCACCTTAAATTTATTTTTGTGTATGGTATAAGTTGATGATTGAGTTTCATTTTTTTGCATGTAGTTGTCCAGATCTCCTAACACCATTTGTTGAAGAGGCTATTTTTACTCCATCATATGCTTCTTCCCCCTTTGTCAAATATTAATTGACCATAGAGACTTGGTTTTATTTCTGGGTTTTGTTCCATTGGTCTATGTGCCTATTTTTATGCCAGTACCAGGTTGTTTTGATTACAGTGGTCTTGTAATACAGTTTGATATCAGGTATTGTGATCCCTCCTGTTTTGTTCTTTCTCAAACTTGCTGTAGCTATTCAGGGTTCTGTGTGGTTCCATATAAATTTCTGAAATGTTTGTTCTATATCTGTGAAATATGTCACTGGTACTTTAATAGGGATTGCATTGAATCTATAAATTGCTTTGGGTAGTATGGATGTTTTGATGATGTTAATGCTTCTGATCCATGAACACGGTATATGCTTCCATTTGTTTGTGTCTTCCTTAATTTCTTTATTCAGTGTTGTATAGTTTCCTGAGTATAGGTCTTTTACCTCCGTGGTTAGGTTTATTCCTAGGTACTTTATTTTTCTTGTTGCTATATGAAATGAGATTTTTTTCCTGATTTCTGTTTCTTATATTTCATTGTTGGTGTACAAAAATGCCTTTGATTTCTGAGTATTGACTTTATATCTTGCTGTTTTGCCAAATTCATTTATTAGGTTAAGTAGTTTTTTGGTGGAGTCTATAGGATTTTCTATGTACACTATCATGTCATCTGCAAACAATGGCAGTTTTACTTCCTCCTTTCCAATTTGGATGCCTTTTATTTCTTTTTCTTGTCTGATCACTATGGCTAGGACTTCCAATACTGTGTTGAATGGGAGTGGTGAAAGTGGACATCCTTTTCTTGTTCCTGATCTTAGTGGGAAAGCTCTAAGTTTTCACCCATTGAGTATGATGTTGGCTGTAGCTCTCTCATAAATGGTCTTCATTACATTGAGGAATGTTCCCTCTATTCCCACTTTGCTAAGTTTTTTTTATCATAAATGGCTGCTGTATCTTATCAAATGCTTTTTCGACATCTATTGATATGATCATGTGATTTTTGTCTTTTGTTTTGTTTATGTGGTGTATTATGTTTATTAACTTGCAGATATTGAACCATCCTTGCATCCCTGGGATGAATCCCACTTGGTCATGGTGTATGATCTTTTTAATGTATTGCTGGATGCAGTTTACCAATATTTTGTTGAAGATTTTAGTATCTATGTTCATCAGCAATATTGGCCTGAAGTTTTCTTTCTTTGTTATGTCTTTATCTGGTTTGGGGATTAGGATGATGCTGGCTTCAGAAAAAGAGTTCGGGAGTCGTCCGTCTTCTTGAATTTTTTTGAATAATCTGTGGAAGATGGGGGTTAGCTCTTCCTGAAATGCTTTGTAAAATTCTCCTGTAAAACCATCTGGTCCAGGGCTTTTGTGTGTCAGAAGCTTTTTGATTACTGTTTTAATTTTATCAGCTGTTATTAGTCTGTTCATGCTTTCTCCTTATTCTTCATTCAGTTTTGGAAGATTATATTTTTCTAGAAATTTGTCCATTTCAACTAGGCTTTCAAATTTCTTGGCATATACTTCTTCATAGTAATTTCTCACAGTCTTTTGTATTTCTGTGGTATCAGTTGTAATCTCTCCTTTTTCATTTCTGATTGTGCTTATTTGGGTCTTCTCTCTTTTTTTCTTGATGAGCCTGCTTAAAGGCTTGTCAATTTTGTTTATCTTTTCAAAGAACCAGCTCCTGGATTCATTGATCCTTAGAACTGTTCTGTTAGTCTCTATGTCATTTAATTCTGCTCTGATGTTTGTTATTTCCTTCCTTCTACTTGCTCTGGGCTGTCTCTGTTGTTGTTCCTTGAGTTCTTGTAGGCATAGGGTTAAGTTTTTTGTTTGAGATGTTTCTATCTTTTTTAGGTAGGCCTGCACTGCTATTGAACTTCCCTCTGAGGACTGCCTTTGCTGTGTCCCATAAGTTTTGGGCCACTGTGAGTTCATTTTCATTTGTTTACAGAAACTTTTTGATTTCTTCCCTAATCTCATTCTTGATCCATTCATTGTTTAATAGCATGATATTCAATCTCCATGAGTTTGAGTGTTTACAGTTTTTTTTCCTTGAGGTTAGTTTATAGTTTCAGTCCCGGTGGTTAGAGAATATGCTTGATATGATTTCAATTTTCTTGAATTTGTTGAGGCTTGTTTTGTGACCTGTCATGTGGTCTGTCTTTGAAAATGTTCCATGTGCATTTGAAAAGAATGTGTATTTTGCTTCTTTGGGATGAAAGGCTCTACATGTATCAGTTAAGTCCATTTGATCTAGGGCATTGTTCAGTGCTGCAATATCTTTGTGGATATTTTGTTTGGAAGATCTGTCCATTTTAGACAGTGGGGTGTTAAAAATACCCTACTATAATTGTGTTGCTATCAATATCTTTCTTGAAGACCTCCAACATTTTCTTTTGTATTTGGGTCCTCCTATGTTGGGTGCATATATATTTACAATGTTTATTATTCCCTGATGGATTCTTCCCTTGAGTATTATGAAGTAGCCTTCTGGATGTCTTTTTATGGCTCTTTTTTTGAAGTCTATTTTGTCCAATATGAATATTGCTATCCTGGCTTTTTTTCCCTGTGCATTTGCTTGGAATATTTTTTTTACATCTCTTCACTTTCAATCTGTGTAGATCAATCTGTGTAGATCTTTTGTTCTGAGGCGGTTCTCTTGTAGTGAGCACATGTGTCGGTCATGCTTTCTCATCCCTTCTGCTATTCTATGTCTTTCCAGGCCTATGGTTTTCATTTCTTATAATATTTCTTGCCATTCTCTTCTGGCTTGGAGTGTTTCCATTGAGAAATCAGCTCCTAGTCTTATTGGGGCTCCCTTGTATGTTTCTTTCTTTTTCTCCCTTTAAGATTCTCTCTTTGTCTTGGAATTTTGCCATTTCAATTATGATGTGTCTTGAAGTGGGCCTCTTTGGGTTCGTCTTGATTGGGACTCTTTGTGTTTCCTAGATTTGTGTGACTTTTTCTCTCATCAAGAGGGAAGTTTTCCATCATTACCTTTTCAAACAGGGTTTCTATCCCTTGCTCTTCTTCTCCTTGTGGTATCCTTATTATATGCATATTATTGTGTTTCATGTTGTCCTACATTTGTCTTAACCCTTCTTCATTCTTTCTGAGTCTTTTTTGCTTTTCTTGCTCTTTCTGGGTATTTCTTTCTATCTTGTCCTCCAGCACTCTGATCTGATCCTCTTCTTCATCTAGCCTGCTTTTGATTCTTTTTACTGTGTTCTTCAATTCAGAAATTGTACTCTTCATTTCCTCTTGGTCTTTCTTGGTAGTTTCTATTTCCTTTTTCATGTTCACATGGTTTGCTGTGAGTTCGTCATAGTTTCCCTGTAGTTTTTGGTAATTCTCTGTGAGGTCATTGAGCTTCCTGATAACCATGCTTTGAACTTCATATCTGATAGCTGACTTGCCTCTCTTTTGTTTAGCATCCTTTCTGAAGCTTCCTCTTTTCCTTTCATTTGGGGATTGTTTCATTGTATTCCCATTGTTTTTTTGTCTTCCCATTTTTTTTTTGTCTTAAGTTGGAGAGGGAAGGCAAAATGATTTAAGACAGCAGGAGTGTATTTTATGGTATTTAAAGTACCAACCCGTATAGAAGAGATATGTTTGGTGTTAACTGTGATATTTCACCCAACTAGCCACTTTTTAGGAAGGGTGGAAAAAAGATAAGACTCTTGTTATGGAGAGGAAGGACTGTGAGCTGCATCTGGATAGCAGTGAGCTTGTGGAAGGTCAGATTATGAGATAAAGTGAGAGTGAAGGATAAAAAATAGGTGTAGTGTGTGAGAGAATAGTTAACCACAACAGTATTGATGTTCCAGAAACACTGAAGTCAGATAAGATCTGAGAGTGGTGCTGTGTAGTATTTACAATTGTATGGAACTGCAATTATTTATAATAGTAATGGAGTAACAATCATATGACAGAATCTATGTGATCTGAGTAATAAGAATAGGAAGTATAGGACTTAGAGTATTGTGCTGTTGGAACACAAGTGAAGTAAAAGTTGGAAAATTAAAAATACACTGTGAAAGACAGAACAAGGGAAACCAGTCAAACAATGTAATTTAACAAACCAAGAGAGGAAGACTAAACAGAAAGAAGAGAAATAGAAAAATAATAATAAAATAAAAGATGTTAAAATAATAAAAAATAATATAATACAAATATCCAATAATTTGCCAGTTCTCTGGAGTAGCAAAGTGAAATTTGTCTCACTGTCTTAGTTGTTGGGATGACCCATCTTTGGGTCTAACTCTGGTCCTTTCACAGCTCCAGATTTTATTGTTTCACTTGTGGGGTGGGGGAAAGGAAGGAAGAAGGAATTTAAACAAGAAAGAAAGAAAGAAAGAAGGAAGGAATAAAACAGGAAAGAAGGAAAGAAAGGAAGAAGGAATTTTTAAAAAAAGAAAAAAGGAACCTCCTGCTGGCTTTAAACGAGCCAAACCAGTTCTGGGGTCTTCCTGGCTGCAGTCCGCTGAGGGGGGATTTGCTGGGGTTGAGCACGAGGTGCCTCTAGGAAGTGAGATCAGGTGTGAGATGTCTCTAGGGCTTATGGCATTAGCACTCATTAGGCCTCTGCTGCTGGGGTAGGACTGGCAGCTGCTGGGCCAGGGTTTGGACACTCATGGTCTCTGGGGCTGCAAGAGTGAATGCTCGGCCTTCACTGCTGGGGCAGGATGGGCAGCCGCTGTGTTGTAGGCTCGGGGTGCACTGTCCACGGGGCTGTGGGTGTGACTGCTCAGCCTCTGCTGCTGGGGTGGCATGGGCAGAGGCTGGGCCAGGGTTCTGGTCTTCACAGTCCTGTGGGCTTTGGGTGTGAGTGTGCAGCCTCTGTCACAGCTCCTGTGGCAGCTGGGGTGGTGGGGTCAGGTGTGCTCCGCCCTTGGGGCTTTGGGCACTTTTGGGCTTGAGTGCATAGCCTCCCCTGCTGTGGTGGCATCCGGGGTGGGTTGGGGGATGGCTGGGTTGCTGGCACACCTCAGGGGTCGTGGGTGCAGTTGGGCACCCTCTGCCACTGGGGCTGGGGTTAGGGGTGTAGTTATGGTCCTGGTAGCAGAGGTGGGTCCTCTGCTGAGGCTGCAGAGGCAGCGGGGGGAGGTGGGACTGGCTACCCAGGAGAATTCCCCAAACGGATGCTGAATGCCTCATTTTTTTCTTTTTCGTTTTGAAAAATTCCTCCTGCTCAAGCCTGCTGCTCTAAATAAGTGCCTGGCCTCTCACACAGCCCAACTCTCCAATCAAACCTGGGACTATCGGGCTCAGGGCCTGTTAAGGCCCAACTCTTCCCAGCCTGCATCCACAGTCCCAGTGGGTGCACACTGTCCCTGTGTGCTTGCCATCTTGTCCTTATTCCCCCAATGACTTCAAGCATCCAGGTCCATCCTGGTGCTGCTCAAACCTTATTTGGCAGGGAAGCCATTGTTTGAGGGAGCTGTTGACCTGGCTGTCTCCCAAGAATCCTGTGGCAGGCCCAGTGGGCACAGGGCCTGGGGCTGCAGCTGGGTCCCCATGCTGGTCCCAGGGACCTTATTGTCCTGAAGTACTCTCCTTACCATCTGATTTTTTGATGTCCTTTAGAGTTTTGGCCTCCAGTCTTCATATATGCTGGGATACCATTGGCTGTTCACTCTGTTCCTCAGAAGATTGGCTAGGTATACCACCCATGCCCAGGGGGAGGTGGACTCCACTCCCACCTATCTTGCCACCATCTTCCCCCCTCCAGACCATTTTCTTTTAAAACTTTCATCCCAAGGTAATTAATTAGTTGGTGGATTATTGGTTTCATTTCTCTCTTCTACACTAGGCTGTGAGGTTCTTGAAGGAAGGGATCACTCTGCTTTATTTACCGTTATACCCTTGCCATCCATCACAGGGCAGGTGCTCACCTCGCTTCAGTGAGGGAGTGAATATTGACCTTGCTCATTTTAAGAGTGTAAGCTTCTTGAACTGAAGGACTATTTTCCATAAATATGGTGTGAACGTGGCACTATGATAGCAATTCACATGTGTGCAATCAATCACTCACATTTTGATAATAACGAGTATATTTTATTGAGCTATTATACGCTACAGGCACTGGTCTGAGCTCACAAAGCACTCACTCACTGTGAAGGGAGGTGTTGTAATAAGCCCCATTTTACAGATGAAGAATCAGAAATATAGTAGGCCTTTCTTGGATTTCTGTGACATGCCTTGGGCAAGTCACACTCCCCCTGAATCCCTGTCCCTCATTTGTAAAATCAAGTCAGCTCAGAGAAACCTTCCCTCCTAAATGTTTGGAGGAGAACTATAAATGTGAGATGTTATGGAGGAAACAAAGACTTTATGGCAAGTATACCTGTGTGGCCCACCCCAGTTCAGTGCAGCTGTGTGGAAACTTCCACCCATCTTGCCTCAGTCCCTGTGAAGTGCTTCCTTCAGTGTCTCTTGCTTTGCTGCCTTAGAACTTTCTTGAAAGCTGCTAGGGCTCTCAGCCAGCATGCAGGTACAAACGGGAAGTGCAGGCACCTGCCCCTAAGGGCTTCCACCAATGTGGAACGCCCTAGTAGCTTCAGTCTTTCATGACTAATAGCATATGGTGACTAGCAGTACTGAGCTCCAATTGTTCACATTTGTATAATAATTCAGCTCATAAATGCACTTTCATTGTCTTTTGTTTCCCAGTCTCCTTCTCCCTGATCCATTTATGATCACTGGAATCACCTCCCAAATAAGCTGTACCTGAACCCAGGTATTTGGCTCTGGTTTTGGGAGAAAATTAAAAAATTAAAACGGAACTTCAAACTAAGACATCAGTCAAATAACTTGAGAAAACACCACATGCTGTTTCTTCTCTAAGATATCCAAACACACTTTAATGAATTCAAAGCTCTGAGAAGTCCTGCTGCGAAGTAACCATCCACCTCTTTTTAACTCCATGTTTCCCAAATCATTGGCCATAGGAATTTTTACTCTTAAGAACTTTTAAGGTTCCCCAGAATAAGTGTCCCATGGATTATGCTTTGAGAAATGCTGGTCTGTATAATCTCCAAGATTCTCTTCTTCACTGTACTCTTCAAATTGATGGGTGGGTTCTGTGGCTTCAGCTGCCATTCCCTGGCATGGAGCCAACAGCCAAATGGGGCTCCCTGAACAGGAGTTTTCTGTTGGTGCCAGGGAGCAGGACCCTCAGGCAAGGCCTCTCTGGAAGCCATCTCGGCTGGAGCCAGGAATGTTTGGCTTTGAGGGCTGGGAGTGTAGCTGTGTGCATGCTGAGAAAAGCTCTGTTTGCTGATGATGCAGGAACATAGATGTGATGAGTAGGACACCAATGCCAGCCAGCCGGCCTGCCTCCCCACACTCTTCTGCTAACAAGCAGCACGTGATAATTTAATTGGCCTCTGTCCACAGGGGCTAATTATTTCCTATTGTGTTGCCCAGAAGGGCACTCAGGAGGGCTAGGGATTGTAGGATCAGGATTGTAGGCTCAGCCTCCTGATCCTACAGGGTATGGAAGCCTGGGGCCTGGGTTTAGAGCCACCCAGAGTGGGCTGGTTGGTGGGCGGGGACAGGGGAGACCAGCAACCAAACCATCCTCCTTCTTTTCAAAGACTTGCCTTTAACTAATAGCATTTGGGTTCTGGAATTTGGGGGTTCAGGTTACATATATTTGAGAGAAATGCTTGAAAATTTTATCATTCTCTTGTTTATTAAAAATGGATCTAATGAAAATAATGAGAATTGGCCCTGGCTGGTGTAGCTCAGTGGATTGAGAGCAGGCCTGAGAACCAATGGGTCACCAGTTCGATTCCCGGTCAGGGCATATGCCTGGTTTGTGGACCAGGTCCCCAATAGGGGGCGTGAGAGAAGCAACCATACATTGATGTTTCTCTCTCTCTCTTTCTCACTTCCTTCCCCCTCTCTAAAAATAAATAAATAAAATCTTTAAAAAATAAGAATTGGGATATCAATTTCTGAATTCTTTGTTGAGGGATAAGCCCCAAACACAGCCTTTTATCATTTTTTTTTTTACGTTAAATGATTAGCCTATGTCAGGGTTTCTCAACCTCAGCATATTGGTGTTTGGGGCTGTGTAATCTATGCTGTGGTCTCTGTCCTGGGCTTCACAGGATGTTTGGCAGCATCCCTGGCCTCACTCATTAGATGCCTTAGCTCCTTTCTCCTCCCAAATTGTGACAACTAAAAATATTTCCAGATATTACCAGATGTTCCTTGGGGGGTAATAGCAGTTACATATGGGAGCTATTGGTTTATGATAAAGGGGAATATAATGATTTAAGCACAGATTTCCAGCCAGGCTGACTTTGTTCAAATTCTGGATCCACCATTTATTAGCTTTGTAACTTTAGGCACATTATTTAACCTCTTTGTTAAAGAGGTTAGTTTCCTCATCTGTACAATGGGAATAATGATAATACTTGCCTGATGGGGTTATTGTGAAGATTAAATAATATATAATGTATACATATATACATTAAATAATATATACAGAAGTATTTAGCACACTTTGGTACATAGAAATCTCTCAATAAATGTAAGCTGTTATTATCATAATCATCACTTTTTTTTCTTTTTCCTCCTAGACTGCAAGCTCTTTGAGTGCAGAAACCAAGACTTTTCATTCATGATGTTTAGCCCAGTACATAGTAAAGACTGAATTCAGGAAGGGAGGAGGGAAGGTAGGAGAGAAGGATCAGATAGGTTTAGCAATGGAACTTGCAGTGTGCAGATATAAGAGGGGATGATGAAGAACCTCCCTCGACAGCTGGTCTGTGCATGAGTCTGGGCTGGCACTCTCACAGTTTTTTATTATAGTCCCAGGTGGAAAAGGGGGCAGAGGAGAAATTCACACAAAACACCAGGGGTGTGTAAAAGGACTTTAAATGCAAAACTTCAAAGTGGGTAAGCAGGTGCATGGGGACCTGCCTGAAACTTCTTGGGGCTGAAGGTTTCATGGGGCTCTCTGCTAAGAGAGTGATTTGTGATTCCTTCAGCCTGGAGAAAGAAATGAAGCAGGAATGTCTGTTGCCTCTCTTGCTTTAGGAGAGACTGAAGTGTGGCTAACAGCATATTACTTCCTCCTCTATTCACAAAACTCATGAAGCTCATTCACGATCTGGGATAGAACCCCATATGTGGTGGTCTGGAATGATACAGCAGAAGGTGATCAGCCTTCACCTCCCCCCCACCTGCCAAACAGTGTCTACCTCTAAGCACTAGGACAAGGGAGGGCTCCAGAACAGAACTGTCCCGTGAACTTTCTGCAGTGATGGAAATGTTTCATACTTCACTGTCCAATATGATAGTCACTAGTCACATGTAGCTGTGGAGAACTTGAATTATGGCTAGTGTGACTGATGAAATAAAATTTAAATTAAGCAAAATTTGAATAGCCATATGAGGCTAGTGCCCACCATACTGGACAGTGCAGGTTGGGAAGAAACCACGTCCTTTAGATACTCAGGCTAGCCAAGAACACATTGAGAGAAGATGGGCTCACTGCTGTCAATGGAGAGGAGTGGAGCATAAATTGCTATGACTCCCCGCCTGTATTCACCTGCCAGGCAGGCTAAACACTACCCTGTTTTGGACCATTTCATTATTCTGGGCCACCATAAACCTGATGTGAGAGTAGAGGAAGACAGAGGCAACAACAACAATGGTGATTACTATATTACTCTTACTGCTATGATAATTAACATTTATGGAGCATTCAGTATATGTCCAGTACTGTTCTAAGCATTTCACATGGACTATCTCTCACTGGGTAGGTCTAGGCATCATCCCTGGCTTACAGATGCAGAAGTTGAGGGTATGGGAGGTTATTCAAAGTCACCTAAGCAGTGCATCTTGGAGCTGGATTGGTAAGTGGTTAGAAACGTAGACTTCAGAATTAGGCATACTTATGTGAGACTGACTCAATCATTTTGGGAAAGGGAGCTATAAGAAAATGTAATGCTGGTCATTTTGCAAAGAAGAACTGGGGCTGAGGTTGGGATAGAGGAGCTTTTTTTCCATTTTCTGTATATCTACATCATATGATGCATAGCTTTTAGTTAAGGAAAAACTATATCAGCAGGGCTTATCTTGTTTTGGGGGTTGTGGTCCTTTTAATTTTTTTTTTCTGTATTAAAGCAGTCAAATTATTTTGAGATGTAGAAAGATCACTTTGTGCATGAGGACCACAGTGGGTTGCACAGCAGGTTCTTGGACTGGGAACCTTGGAAGTAGAGTGACACCCAGTCCAGGTTTGCCCAGGACTGGGGCTTTCCTGGGACACAGGACTCACATTTCTAACAGGGAAAGTCCCAGGCAAACTGGGTCAATTAATGACCCTACTTGAAAGTGGTAAAAAGATGAGCCCTTTTTGGAGACTCACATAGCTCCTGAAGTGGGGGTGGAGAATCAGAGTTCCAGCAGGCCACTCTTCAGGTGGAGGAGGGGATCACCAAACCAAGCAAACTGAGGACATACTTTATCTCTCTGACACTCCTTGTTTTATCAGTCAAGATTCAAACGGAGGGTGCTCCAAGGAAAATGAGGAAAACCATCAGTTCTAGGTAGGGCTGCAGTATGACCTCTATGGGCTTTAGGCATGTTTGCCTTTGTGGGCTCCTTCCTCTTTAAAAAATATAAACATTATATTTAAGACTACATTTGTATAAATATAATCCAGGCTGCATTCATTATTTTCCATCCATTATTATTACATTATTTTTTCCTACTGATTTTATTTATTTATTTATTTTAAGAAGAATGGTTTTTTTTTTAACATTTTATTTATTTATCTTTAGAGGGGAAGAGAAGGAGAGAGAGAGGGAGAGAAATATCAATGTATGGTTGCGTCTCATGCGTCCTTTGCCGGGAATTGGCCTACAACCCAGGCATGTTCCCTGACTGGGAATCAAACCCAGATCCTTTGGTTCACAGGCCTGCGCTCAATCCACTGAGCTACACCAGCCAGGGCTCTACTGATTTTAAAAGAAATTAAAATTAAAACATTTTTATAAGACCTTAAAAATATCCATTGGTCCTAGGCATTGTGCCTACTGTGCCTAATAGGCAAGTGCCCCTGGTTCCAGGGCTTGAAAGAGATGCTGGGAAAAAAGGGAGATCTGGAAGCATCTAGGTCAGGGGTTCCTAATCTGGATCAACTGGGATGGGAAAAAAGGTCTTAATTTTTGGCAGCCTCTAACTGAAATTTAACATTTCTGTTTATCATGATTGTAGGCAATGAACCATCCTGCATGGTGGTACCAGCTACTTTGACAGCAGTAGAAATTACAGGTACTTTGAGATCACATTGTAACAGGGTGCAGCCAAGAGGGGGGCCCCAAATAGGGATTTGGAATGGGGTCCAGAACTCAAGATGTCCAGGAAATATTAGAAAGATATATAGGATGTCCTCACTTCCTCTGCTCAGGTATGAGTTGTGGGAAGGGACAAATGGAGCAGGGCCATTGAGAGGTGTTTTGCATAGCATCAGCTTTGCAGCTAACCTATGGCATGGTCATTTAACATATCTATAACCTTTAACTGGTTTCATAGATATGTTAAATAGCTGTGACCATGCTTTGAGCCAGGGGGATGGAAGTGACTTCCACCCAAGGTGTAACTGGGGGGCAGCACCCCCTGGTTACAGCACCTGTATGAGAGTTTGGAGAAGATTGTCTCCACGACATGGGCCACACCTGCCCAGACTTACAATGGCAACCCAGTAAACCTGGAAGAATACAGGAATGCTGGCAGGTGTAACTGATTGTAGGAGGAGTCGGAAATGGGGGTGCAGAGAAAGGTTAGTACAGGGATTTAAAACTGAGACTTGACAGCCATGGAAGGAGAGAACCATGCAACTTTGGCAGAGTGGGGACCCCGTGCTTTGGCGCAAGTGAGGACCACGTGGCTTTAGGGTGCTCCCTTTTGCCATGTGGCTAAGGAAGCAGGAGAGACTTTGTCTGGAAGAAAAGGGGTGAAAAGGCTCTTGCTAGTGGGCCATGAGAAGGTGCCACATGGCTTTGGATTAACTGGAGATCCTGGTAGTGACACAGCTGATGGTGCCGGAAGCCTGAATCATGGACATCTACTTTTCCTGAGATACGGTACCCCAGCTTAGGGCAGATGGAGAAGGAAGGACTGTGTGAGTCTGTTGGTATTCTAAAGGACTTTAATATTTTAGTGAAGACATTAACTCATTACTCTAAATCTGTATAGCTTTAAATAAATATTTCCTTTCCTTTTACAAATCTCTGGCATTGAGAGACATCTTTCCTCTGGTGGTAGGCATAGCAAACATAGTGAGGGGTCCTTTTGGTAATAGTATATCATACACACCACTTGGGTGTGTTCTGTAAAACATTATAATTGTGACAAATATCTTGAAATAGCATTTTCCCTCATCACCTCCTCAAAATTATGGTGGTTATTAGAGCAGCCACTAGACCATGTTATTTAATGTGTCACTAAATAAACTTACAATTTATATAACAATCCCAATATACCATATTTTTGGACTATAAGATGCACTTTTTCCACCCCCAAATTTGGGAGGAATAATGGTTGCTAATGTTCCTGTTGAGTTCTGTTTATATTTACATTGGTGAAATATTATGTTATTTATGTTATTAAATATTTTACTACACTTTTTGCTTCAAAATTTTTTCCCCTATTTTCCTTCTCTAAAACCTAGGTGCATCTTATGGTCCAAAAAATGTGGTAATTTTAAAATAATTTTATGTATTTTGTTTTATGCATTTCAAAACCTTATTCTGAGAAGTGGCTCTCAGGCTTCAGCATATTGCCAAAAAAGTCCATGCCAAAGAAAAGCTGAAGAACACAACTTGTCATGTTTTGTGGTTCACGAATCTGGTCCTTTTTTTTAGCTTCATCCTTCCACACAATGAGAAAGCCCTTACTCAGCTTTACCCACCTGAGAGAAGTCCATGACAGGGTTAAAAACTGGCTTGTTGGTGACTATCACAGCCCAGGTGTGCAGCCTAATGAGGTGTTAATTGGGTACCAGCTGAGCTGGAAAGGAAACCTAGGCAGGTTGCATTGGATGTTTTTCTTGTGGTTTGCTTGTTGACAGAATATCATCAACTTCTCCTCCTCAGTGGAAATAGGCTGAGTGCTCCCTTTGCAATGATTCTTCTACAGAAAACTCCATAGCTGTGGTCCTGGAGTACATCTTGACTTTTAGTTTTATATGTCTCATTTCTTACTTGTTTTAAACCTTCACCGAGCACTTCTTGTATGCCATGCAGCTTGCTAAGCACTCTACAGGCATCAGCTCATTCAGGCCTCACAAGAACTCCATGGGGAAGGTACTCATTATTTCTATTTTTATGTATGAGGCAATAGAGAGAAGCTCAAAAGAGCAAGTGACTTCCTTAAATCCATACAGGCAGCCAGTGCTGGGCTGGGATCTGAATTTGGTCAGACTCTTCAGAAAATCTCTTTTCTTTAAACTTTTGGGTCATTTTTTCTTCAATAGGATTTTTTTGTTGTTGTTGTTAGTGAGTCACTTTTATTTTCTGTGTAATGTAATATTAAATAATCAAATAATGACCATCCTGGTTTCTAAGCTCTCTGTTGATGAAGTTTCTTGCCCTGGGAAAACCTATGTTTCCAGTGGGAGTGCATTAAACAGGTTGATCTGCAACTCCACCCTGTGGATCTGTGGTGGATACTGCTTCTCCAGGTCAAGAAGAACCGCCTCCCTCTTTAGTCAATGAAATGATTAATAAAAATAAAATCACGTTTAAACTTTTCCATTGTTAATGGTGGCTGTGAGAGTTGGGCTTTCTCCTCCTCTCCTTGGTGTAGTTACTGAAGCATGAGCAGGCATGGTCTCTTGCAGCATAGGGCAAGGTTAAAGTGTTTACAGATCATTTTATGTGTTTTTTTTTTTCCTTTTCTTTGGGCCTTCTATGTATTATCTTGTATGATGACTTGCTGTATTAAGTAAATTCATATGGCATTTTGGAATTTGTTCTCCATTTGATTTATTTTACTTACCACAATAACTTCTAAGTCCACTCATGCTGTTACAAAGAACAAGGCTTCATTTTATTTTTTATTAATCTTCATACAAGGGCATGCTTATTGACCTCAGAGAGGGAAAGGTAAGGAGAGAGGGAGAGAAACATTGATGTGAGAGAAACATTGATCAGTTTCCTCTCACATGAAGTCAGACTGGGGACCGACCCCATAACCTAGGCATGTGCCCTGCCTGGGAATCCACCTTTTGGTCTATGGGACCATGCTCCAACCAACTGAGCCACATTGATTGGCCAGGGCAAGTCTTCATTTTTTATGAAGTAGCATTTTATGAGTAGCATTCCATTCTATCTATCTATCTATCTATCTATCTATCTATCTATCTATCTCTCTATTCATCCATCCATCCATCCATCCATCTAATCTATCATTTATCATCTCTCTATCATCTATTTATCACATTCATCTTATTTATCCATTTATCTACTGATGGACACTTAGTTGCTTCCATACCTTGATTATTGTGAATAATGATGCAATGAATATAGGGTGCATATATTTTTTTGAATTATTGTATTTGTTTTCTTCAGATAGATACCCAGAAGTGGAATTGCTGGGTCATATCCTAGTTCTGTTTTTAGTTCTTTGAGGAAATTCCATACCATTTTCCACAGTGACTGCATCAGTTTGCATTACCACCAACAGTGCACAAGGGTGTTCTCCACATCCTCCTCAACACTTGTTATTTGTTGCTTTTTTGATAATAGTTAATTTGACAGGTGTGAAGTGGTATTTCATTGTAGTGATACTGATGATTAGTGATACTGATCATCTTTTCATGTGTCTGTTGGCCATCTGTATGTCCTCTTTGGAGAAGTGTCTATTCAGGTCTTCTGTCTATTTTTAAATCAAATTGTTTATTTTTTTTGATGTTGAGTTGTATGAGTTCTTTATATACTTTATTTTTTTTTCTTGCTGTTCAGTCTTTATTTACAGCAAGGTACAGAGTATATAGTTATTTCTGTAACTGCAGTCAAGACCAGGTGGTGGAAGGCAGAGGGGAGGAGCAAGCATCTCAAAGGAAAAGTCCTTACCCAGCTGTCGGCTGCTCTTGAGGAAGGACTGGCTAGGCTCCCACCACCTCCTAGAGAAGTGAGGAGGCCAAGCTGCTACAGGGCTACCTGTATGGGGAGGCAGAGGCCCAGAAATAAGAGATCAAAGGGGGCTCTGAGCTGCAGACTCAGCCTGCTGACTCCCCAGCTTGCTCTCTCTCTGGTTTTTTCACACTCCAGTCAGAGAACAGGGTAGAATCTGCCACTGTCTACCCAACCCAGCACACAGGTGACTCTTGACCCAACTGGGCTCCAGTGCCTTCTGATCTCCACCAGCCTGCAGGCTGACCCAGAGGCTAACGAGACTGGTGCTCACCCTGTCCCCAGACAATGGAGCCCAGGAAAGGCAAGACACCTATGTCCCATGACCACTGAGCAGCCAGGACAAAAGCAGCTGCTGCAGGGACAGTTTGTTCTGAGGGTGCCCTGGAGACCCCTCCATTACCCTCCCGTGGCCTGCTCCTAAGAGCTCCTATTGTCTAACCACTGCTGCTGGGGGCCCACCCATTCCACTCCACAGCAAAGGCCACCCGAGGTCAAAACATCTGACCTGTGTCTCCCTTATCCTGATTCCCATCTCTGCCCTTACTGGTCTCAGTCTGCCCAAGAAAAAGACACCTATCAGTGGGAGCTCCATTACCTGGAAGGAGCATAGGGCCAGACCTTCCCATGACACAGAGCTTGGACCCCTCTTTCCCACATACCTGGTCTATGGACAACACCTGGAGGGGAGTCTGGGAAGGAGAAGCAAACACTGTAGGGGCTCTGAAGCGAAGACTCCCATGAGCATGACCAATGTCATCCACTCTGCTCATGTCTGCAGAATAACCAGGTGACTCAGGTCATGGTTTCTGGCCTAATGACTCTCCAATGGTCTTAAATACCAATTCCAGTGTTTGTCATGTAGAAAGATCAAGTTCAGACCCCAGATGGCTAAATGTTGGGCTTGCCAGAGGGGCAGAGCTTCCCATCCCTCCCTGCTGGATTCAGGGAGTCATAGAACCAGGGGCATCATTGGCACTGCAATTGAGTGTGGCCCAGTGCCCCCAACCAAGCTACCAAGGCCTGGTGCTGGTTTTACCAGGAGGCAGGGCAGCCTTAGTGCTGCTTACTGGCCAAGACTGGGCTACTCGGAAACACTGAGCCTTGGTTCCCATACCACGGGCAGATGAGGAGGTGGCTAGGTAAGTCAAGGCTCAGAGATGAGAAGAGCCTACCTTCCAAGGCAGTGGGACAACAGTAGGGCACTAAGTGGTTTGGCACCTGGGAGCTTCAAGTCAAGTCCAGCATTTCACCCACTGACAGACAAGCCATGGCTCCCAGATGGGCCTCCCCTGAGCACACAGGCCCATCTGAGCAAGAGGACCCTATGCTAGGCCTGCCACGCACTCTATATGTCAGAGCTGTCAAAGGCAGGATGAGAAACATAATGAACATTGACTCTGAAACACGGACTCCAGAACTTCCGTCCAGAGGACACTGGCTTTCAGAGCAGGCCCCTCAAAGTCCTCGTACTCCAACAGGTGGCTGTGGCCACCAGTAGCTCCCTCCAGGGCCTGTGGCATGGTCTCCCCAATGTGTCAAGGATGGCAAAGCTCTGCTGGGGATTAGGTTTTGACTTTTTGAAACAGCAAAATAGACAGTTAAATTGAGTCCAGAAAAGGGAAATCAAAATAGATGGTGCTGAATCAAATGGGATGGTTGGGTAATGGTGACAGCTGTACCTGAATGGCTCCAAAAGGCTGTAAGGCTGTAACAGCACTAGGAGGGGAAGGGCCCCCCGAAATGCTTCAGGCAGGACAGCCTCAGTGGACAAGGCGAGGGCATGACAGCCGAGCTCTGAGATACTCAGCACTGATGGGATAGGCTCTGGCTCTCCAGTGTTACAAACTGGGGAATGGGGCTCTCTACTCAGACCTCAGCTTTGCTTGGTCCCCTGACTTCCTGCATCCTTGAAGCAAGACTCTTCAGGAATCTGTGCTTCTTCCAAAGATGCAAGTTTTTGCCAAGAGGGAGCCCTTGGGAAAGTTGGAATTCTCCACCCCAAGTGTGTTCAACCCAAGACTCTAGCTTATGACCTATATACTCTATTTCCTGTACTCCCTTCCATGCCCAGTGCTGCCAAACCCATAAGTCAGCCCATCTGTGATGCCCTGAAGACACGTGCCACCCCATCTCACTGCAAAGCCCCAGGTCTTGGGGACAAAAGCTACTGTCCCCTGTGCAGATAGAGCTCTGTTGTCACCCTGTGAAGGGCTGCCAGCTGTCTTCCTGCCAGCAGAAGTCCTCTAACACCCAGACCGCAAGGGACGTCTGTGTACTCCTCAGTCTGGGAAAAGCCTGGGGAATCTGGTCTGTGACATTGGCTTTGGAGGCACTGAGAGGTGGATGAGAAAGGAAGAAATCATTGAGTGACCACCCAAGCAGCCATCTTTATGCACGTTAGATATCAACACCTTATTGGATATATCATTTGTGAATATCTTCTCCCATTCAGTGAGTTGCCTTTTCATTTTTTTTATAATTTCCTTTGCAGTGCAAAAGTTTTTTAGTTTGATGTCATTTCATTTGTTTATTTTTGATTTTGATTTCCTTGCCTGGGGAGACATACTGAAAAATATTTGTTAAGCTAATGTCCAAATTTTACTGCCTATGTTTTCTTTTAGAAGTTTTATGGTTTCAGTTCTTACATTGAAGTCTTTAATCCATTCTGAACTCATTCTTATATGTGGTGTATAAGAAGGTGGTCTAGTTTCATTTTTTTTTTATGTATCTGTCTAGTTTTCCCAACACCATGTATTGAAGAGCCTGTCTTTTCCCCATTGTATATTCTTGCCTCCTTTGTTATAGATTAATTGACCATATAAGTGTGGGTTTCTGGGCTCTTTATTCTGTTCCTTCAATAGAACTTTTTTGACTTTAAGGAGACAGAATATCTCAGAGACAATGGCCAAAAGGTAGAAAGCACAGACAAAAGTAGCTTATGAACTAGAGGCCCAAGATCAGAATGTGACTATACAACCACAGTGTGGTCTTCCTTAGAGTCCCAAGACCTCTGGAGTGGAGGACAACCTACATGGCACCCAAAATGTATTGCTCAATGATGATCACAGAGGATGATACCAGACAGGTCCGGTTTTGTGTGTACTGGCAGGGTGCTGAGTCTAGGAGAGAAAACTATTCTCTCATATTGAGATAAAGATCACAAAACTCCTGCACCCATATTCTTGAGTGTTTAATTAAAAAGTCAGGGGGAAAATAGTTACCTCTCTGGTTTTTGTAACTGCCTAATCAAGCTCAAGTCCTCCACCACTGGACCTTTAAGAGAAGTGGCTGGTGTTTTTCTGGGACACTGTAGGTTGGGTGGGTTTCCTGTCAGAGTTGCCCTCTCCTAGGTCTGGGGTCAGCTTTCTCTGCCCTACCTTTAATCACCTAGAAACATCAATGCTCAGATGCAATGACTTAGGGCACCTGCTCTTTGTCACCATCTGTTTAGGACCCAAAGAAAGATCTGATGTTGCAAAACACTGAAATTTAGAGTAAGTGGAGCAAGGAACAAATCCATTCTTTGTTTTAAATCAAGTTGTCATAATCCAAAGGCAAGCTCCAACTTTAATAACAAACACCCAATGTTATGACGTTTTACCTTTTCCAACTATTTATGTCGGCACAAATATTGTGCTTAAATCTTAAACTATACAGTTAACATAGAACAGTCCACTTACTTAAATATAGTAAAAATCTAGCTAGTTATGCCAATTCTACTTCCCTTAAAGGCCTCATTCTTTAAATAGATCATTCATTCAACAAATGTCTGCTGAGTGCTCAGTGTCAGACACCATGCTTGGCACAGCATACCCTGAAAGGATCCAGAAATGGTGCTCTAGGCATCGTAGGGAAGCAGTAGGACAAGGTGGGAGCCACTTTTACACTGACCCATGCTTTTCCATCTCTAAAACCTCAGAATAGAGATATCAGAAATAATTTGCATCCCTTTTCATTCTCCACCAACCCCTATTTCTCCAAATCAAGCTGTAATGGGATCTAGAAGCTATACATTTGGAGAGAGGGGTTTCAACAGTTTTATAAACTAAGGCTGTGAAACACAGATATGAAAGTGGTAAAGAAAATAGGATTTCATGATCACCCAAAGAAGATGCTCAGGACTTAGCATTGTGACTCTTCATCCCATACTCAGATGCCAATTGGATTTTAACAAGGAGTGGGGTTTGTGGTTTGGGAAATAAGGCATTTTTTACTGCCTTGGATCATATTTGAAATATTTGCAAGCATTTAAAATAGCGTAATGTTGTTTTTTCCCTTGTCTTCAAAACAAACCGAGAAAGCTTTTATATGTCATAACAACAGGCATAAAATTGGGACATTACAGAACCCATGGGCAGGGCTTTGGAAAATCCATTCTCCCTTAGAACAAGTGTTTGGATTTGGGTGTAGAGAACCATGAGGTTTTAGGGGGCCTGACCTTGAATGACTTTGGAATCCTAAAAGAAGTGGGGAAGAGCTCTAGGGGCAAGATGGGTGGAATCTCCTACCCAATCATTCTTCAGTGCAGAGACAGAAGTATAGGCAAGGGCTTTGGGACTCCCTTTTAGTCAAAATGTCCTGTTTTTACTCTGGAAGTTTCTTTGAAATAAAAATAAAAATAATCCAGAAATGCATATTTCTTTAAGGACCAATTTTCAAAACTCACAGCTCTGCAAGCCATGCTGTCTGGGCCTATTCTTGCCCAAGGGCCTCAGGTAGGGTAAACACTAAAATAAAGACGTGAACTGGCCTTGCATGTAAGGGTACCCAGCTTTCTGTCTATTAGAAAAGTAAAGGGCAGTCAGGCTTTGCACAGAATGAAATATATCAGTCAATACACAATATATTAATATATAGTAAACGTATAGTTATGTAGTGAACGCAAGTTTTCCTTGAACATCTAGTAGTACCATACTACCATTAGTCCTCACAGAGGATGTATGAGGATTAATAATTCTATGAAATGTGTGCTACTCTTATCCCAATTTTATTGATGGAGAAAACAAATGTAAAGAGAGGTTAAGTTACTTGCTCAAAGTCACACAGCTAGGAGGCAGCAGAACTGGCATGTGGACCAAGACAGCCTGCTGCAGCGAAGGAGTCTGAGCTATATGTTATGTTGCCACTACACATCCTGATCTTGTTTCAAGTATCTGAAATTCTGCAAACCTAATAGCAAAGAAAAGTGATGGCTTTCCTTTTGATTTTCAGTATCAAAAAAAAATGAGTACAATTCTTAGATTGTTTGGATGATATAAGAAGAACAAACAAATCAATAATGAATTAAAACATCTCTTCTTCCAAAGAGCAAAAGGAGAAAGAAAATAAAGGGGAAAAATCCTTTATTTGTCCCTACTTTTTGAGGTGATCTTTTCAGACTTCTAAATTCCTGGTCTTAGGAGTGGAAAAAGAAGGAGAAACCCAGGTAGAATTGTGTTCCAAGCTGACGGGAAGCAGCTGTGAATGGCTAAGGGCAGCCACCTACTAGGGGCTGTGCTGGATGTGGGAGGATCCTCTCTGGAGGAAGGACTTGGGATGCTTTCAGAATCCAGGAGGAAAGGCTTGAGAAGAAAGGCACCCCTCAATGAGTAGTGCTCAACAGGGCCTGGAAAACAGGGGGAACAGGCTCGCTCAATGAAAAGCTGAAAAAGTGCCTTTTTGTTGATTTCCTCACTGTGAAGTGCTGCCCCCCTTCCTTTCCAACTTCGTACCCAGCTCATCTCATTGGGGTCAGAGAAAAGGCTTCTTGTTGTAACCCCATCTGCCTGCTGCTCAGTCACATTCTTTTAGCTGTGCCTAGGGCCTGGCAGTTTCAGCTGCCAGATATTTTGGATTTCAATTGAATATTCCCAAGAAGGGCATGTGAGAAATGTCAGTTTACATCAAAACTGCCTTCTCTAACAAATAGTCAGAAAGTTTTTTTCCCCCCATCAATGTCAGGAAATAATACTCTTTTCAAGATCATGTCAGTAGAAACTCCAGACCACATTTGGAATGATCTGCTTAAAGGGACAGATACCACTTTGGTTTTACACTTAAAAATAAATGGGATTTAATTTTAAAATTAAATTAAAGAGAGAAAATGAGTATTGTTTTCTTATTAATAGTGCTTGGTTTAACAGTGAATATTGCACTGTAACAAATTCTTAAGAATGTATGGCTATGCTTACAGGGAGCAATTTGGGGGAAGGTTAAAACATCAATAGATAACACATCATATGGTTGGCAAGTAAAAAGAATAAAGGGGGTGGGGATGGAGGTCATGGGATAAAAAAGAGATGGAAGAATTCCTTAGAGAAATCTCACTAATCTTTAGAAAGTTCTGAAACAAAGAGACCAAAGCACTCTTTGAGGCAGCAAACTGGGTTAGAGTGCACAGGAGAAATTACGAGGAAGTCTGATTTGTTAACCCGGCAGGAAATCTCTGCTCAAAATGGTAATTTCAAGCATTGGTATATTTTTATCCCAAAGACTGGGTTCTTGTGTCCAGGGAAGGAAAACTCAGGCTCAGGGTTGGCAGAGCTGCCTGCACTAAAAAGTGATAGTTATTAGTTTGAGGTCTGAATACCAAGCACGGCATCTGGAGGCAAAGAAGCCTGGGCCTTCCCTGTAAGCTCATCTGCTGCCCATGCCCCTTGCACAGTCCTCTTCTGTTAGATGGATTTTTACCTAAAGGTGGGTGTGGAAGGTGGGAAGGCAGGGAAAATTTAGGAGATGGGGCCTGGGAGGGTGGGGGGGCATGTGAAGTAAACAAAGGACTAATGTCACTGGGTGAGGTCACCTTAACTGCAACTTTAGGGTGATGGCTTGGAGTTGTGCACACAGATTCTGTTAGATTTTGAAGCCCTTGGCAGTCCTTTCTGCAGCTCGTTTTCCCCCTCATTTGTGGAGAATAAGCAATATCTTTAGGTCAGCCTTTCCCCTTTCAGCAAGAGCTCTAATTCCTTCAACTAGTGAGGTCTTTCTAAAATAAGAAATGAGAACCTAATGTTAGCTTTTTAAAAATCCTGCAAAGGTCTGCCTGTCATCCTTGGGAGAAGATGCAATCCTATCCATGGGTCAAATGTTGGGGACTGTTTAAATGATTCCCCAAAGAAGGGCATTTCTCAAAGTGAAAGTGAGTGCAGTGCAAGTTATGCCAGTGCAATGGCTGTATGCAGGGGATGTCCCAAGTCACCAACCCAAGGCCCTGCACTGCCTGGCACCCACCTATCTCCAAACACTCCCCTCCTGTCCCTCTGCTCCATCCATGCTGGGTTTTTGTTTTCTGTGCCCCCTCCCACTTTAGGACCTGGATCCTGCACTCTTCTTTGTCCATCTGACCTGCCTACTGTCTGTCTGTCCGTCAGAGTCCTACTATGCCCAGGGAAGCTCTCCATGGCTCCCATCATCATACTGGGCCCTCTTGTTTCATAATTCCAAGGACCAGTGAGATAGCCAAAATATATAATCACTGCTGTGTACTATGAATGAATGAACAAATAAATGAATTAATAAAAAATAATCCCCCTTGTCTTAGTCAGTGGGCATTGTCATAACAAAATAGCACACTGGGTAGCTTAGGCAGCAGAAATTTACTTTCTCACAGTTCTGGAAGCTGGAAGTCTGAAATCAGGGTGCCGCATGGTTGGGTTCCAGTGAGGACCCTCTTCCTAGTTTGTAGACAGCTGCCTTCTAACTGTATGCTTATGTGGTGGAGAAAGTGGGAGCAAGTTCTCCAGTCTCCTATTACAAGGGCTCTAATCCCCATCATAGGGGGTCCACCCTCATGACCTCATGTAAACCTAATTACCTCCCAAAGGCCCCACCTCCAAATATCATCACATTTGGGAGTTAGGGCTTCAATGTGTGAATTTTGAGGGGGGGCTAATTCAGACCTTAACACTCTTTAATTCTCTACATAAATTAAACTCATGCTCAGAAAATCTACTCAATGAATGTTGCAGTGTAAGTTGTTCATCAAATCATTATAAAATTTCCATGTTACTTTGTAAAACCTATTTCTTTTGAAATTATTATAAATTCATGGAAAGTTGCAAGAATAATAGGGAGGCCCTATGTCCCCCTTTACCAAGTTTCCTCCAAAGGTAACATTTTTATGTAACTATAGACAATATCAAAACCAGAACCTTAGCCCCTGCCCAGGTGGCTCAGTTGGTTGAAGCTTCATCCCATACACCAAAAAGTTTGCAGGTATAATCCCTGGTCAGGGCACATAACTAGGTTTCAGGTTTGGTCCCTGGTAGGGTCATGTACAGGAGGCAACTGATCAATGTTTCTCTCTCACATTGATGTCTCTCTCTCTCTTTCTCTCTCTCTCCCTTCCACTTTCTCTAAAATCAGTGAACATATCCTTGGGTGAGGATTTAAAAAAACAAACAAAGCAGGATCTTGGTATTGGTACAATGCACAGATCTTATTTAGATTTCACCAGTTTTCCATGCACTTTACATTTGTGTGTGGTAGTGTGTATGTGTTTGTGTGTGTTATGGTGGTATGTATGTATAGTTCTGTCCAATTACATCACATGTGCAGATCTATGTAACTACCACCACAGTCAAGCACAGGACTGTCCTGTCACTACAAAGATCCCTGGTGCCACTCTTCTATAGTAAGACTTAATCTATCTCCTCGTCACTCCTACCCACTCTGCCCCCAACCCTTGTAAGCACTAATTTGTTTTTCATCTCTGTAATTTTGTCCTTTTGAAAATGTAAGATCAATGGAATCATATACTATGTAATCTGTAGTTTAAAATCACATAATATGTAACCTGAATTTTAAAAACAGTTGGTGTGGTGTTTTCTGTGGTGTGGCTGCCACAAACTACATGTGTCCCTTCTGGGTCATGATTTGACATAGGAAACAGTATCAACATTTTCTAACAACTTCCTCATTACACTGACAGTCGTGAGGGACCTCACAGCTTTGTTTTGTCTGGGGTGCTACCTGCACATTCAGGTGGAGCATCCTTGTAGGTGCCAGGCTTCTCAGGTGGTCCAGAGAACCCCCTCAAGTGCTGACACCAGTGAGGTCCGTGTCCGTCCTCTAATGTCCGTGAAGTCAGGTACTGTCTTGTACTCATCACCGTGCTAGCACCTGGCTCTGTCAGCACACAGTAAGCACACACACACTTACTGAATGAACAGATGGGACTCTGTTTTGTGGGTAGCTTGTTGACTCTAAACTGATTGCTTGAGAAGAGACTATTAATTTCTTTTCCAAAGATGCTTTACCTCAAATTCCCTTGGAGGTTTTTTATTTTAATCAAGAAATGAGGGTTGCAGCAGCCGCTGCTGGCTTAAGTGGCTTCATTATTGTGTTCACAATGTCTCCTGCCCTCCTGACAGTTTTGAAACAAGCACAGGAAATTACATATATTGGCAATAAGAGTCCCACACCTGGGGCTTGGGAGGTGTGCATATTTGCTTTCCCAATTTTCTGCTCCCCTACCAAGTGAGCACATGGAACCCGGACCTTCCATATGTTTTCACTGCATATCAAAGATAGGTGTTCCAGCAAGTTGGAAGCAACAGGTTGAGTGTGTTTCCCTTCTTATTCCATCTGAAGCTGCTTCAAACAGGCTGTGGAAGAGGGGGAGAGAGAGAGAGAGAATGAGAGAGAGAGAGAGAGAGAGAGAGAGAGAGAGAGAGAAAGAGAGAGAGAGAGAGAGAAAGAGAAAGAAAACAACCCCCCATGGCACTAAGCCTTCTCAGAAAGTTGTGGACTCCAACCCTTCTTAGCTGTTTGTTCTGAAAGTCCTCCCTGTCTGCAGGGCTGGGTTAGGTGAACCCCTTGCTTCTATTACCCTGTGTTGACTGCTTCTGGCATGACTGCACCATACTGGAATAACTGCTTTCTGGTCTGTCACCCATGATAGAGTGTGAGTCCAAGGGAGACTAGGACCATATTTGTCTTCTCTACGCTGTCCACCGTGCCTGGCTTAATCCCTGACACAGGGTAGGGGCTCAGTGCATGTTTGTTAGATGAATGAGTGAATGAATGAATAAATGATGAGAAGGGAGAAAGAGCATTAACCAGAGTGGCATGGCAGTCAAAAACTCAGCTGTTATTTTGGCATCCATATGGTCTGGTTCTCAATGAAGACTCACCAGACAGACTGATGACCGTTGTCATTAATTCAGTGGTTTTCAGCTTTGAGTGTGCATTAGAATCCCCTGGAGAATTTGTTAAAATCAGGTCGGTGGGCTATTCTGAGTTTCTGATTCACTTTGTCAGGGGTAGGCCTTGAGAGCTACATTTCAAACATATTTCCAGTTGATGCCAATGTTGCTTTGTTGTGACCAGTTTAAGAACCACTGTGATAATGGAGGAACTGTGTTACAAATGCATTGTTAAAAACAGGATTTTTAAAAAATGGCAGCATTACTGCTTAAATTGTAAAATCAGCATTATTAATTAAAGCATGACTTACAGAACTTAGGAATCTGTATCTATGACCTTGTGGTAGATACATAGATGGGCTTTTCATCAATGTGAACTGCATATTTGAAAGGCACGTGGAAGAAAGATTATGTCTTTGGAGCCACGAGACCTGACTTTGGATCTTGCTTCACTACTGACCGGCAAGGAGACCTTGAAGAAGTTACTTGCTTTCTTAGGGAATCAGATTCTTCATCTGTAAGACATGGATAGTAAAAGACTCTTTTCTTAGTTGTGAGGAGAAACAACAAAAACAAAAAATATCTCTTGCTAGCCAAAAATTAATGAATTAGATTATGGGATTTAAAATGCTGATTTAGTATAGGCAGGGATGTAGTGTTTTCTAAAGCTATTGAGCTCCTTAATTTTAGGTTCTGTTGATTTTATCGGACAAATTATTTCAGTTCTTTTGGTTACTGAGCTTAGATAATAAGAGTTTGGATAGAGAAGTGTATTTGTACAGGTAAAATGGGTTTTCACAGAGCCGATGCTCAATAAGTGATAGATATAATAGAAAAATTGAATGCAAGAGAATAATGTACTCAAAGAAAAGCTGGATAAATATACAAGCAAGAGCTTTATTATCTGAGTATTCATTATTTGAGAGTTCACAGGTAGCAAGATGTGGAGGGAAGATGAGTTCATGATAATCACCAACAACATGACTATTTCAGAATTAGTTCCTACTTAAGTCCTTCTTTGCTTAGGTCTATTTTGCTCGTTAGGTCACAGTCTTAGTTGGTTCCCCTCTCTTGCCATCCATTGGATGCCCACATAACAATGTAGCAATCATGAAAATCTACTTAAAAGTCAACAGCAAACCTACCAAATAGCACAGGGTTTCATAAAATTGCTGAAAATTTTTTAGAGAACTGTTCAAGCCACAGGGAAACAGGGACCTCACAGTTAGATACATTTACACCGAAGAAGAAAAAATCCAGAAGGATGATGTTATAATAGTTTCAAAAGATAAATATTTGGCTATCAAAAGATTGTTCAAGACCCCAAGGAAAGTGATGAAGCCCTTAAATATTTTTTTCACAATTGACTCTTTCTGATAAAACTGCTGAGGTCAAACAGCAAGAGATGATATTTTAATGAATTAGCACACATTTTGTCAAAAACATTAAGCTAAAAACCACATGATTCTTGTTTTTTTTTTTCCTAAAAATTAGCGTACCTTATAATTATAACCCAAATCAAGGGTCAGCAAAGCATAAGTTAAGGGCCAAATCTGGCCAGCATCTGTTTTGTAAATAAATCTCTGCTGGAGCATAGCTCTGCCCAGTCATTTGCTTGCTGTCCGTGCTGCTTATACACTGAGCTGGAAGACTTTGAAGGTTGTGGTGGAGATCTCACTGCCTGCAAAGCCAAAACTATTTATTAGTTGGCCCTTTATGGGAAAAGTTTGCTGACTCCTGACCCAACTTTTTTTAAAAAATAAACTTTTCCT
Organism: Anoura caudifer; assembly: GCA_004027475.1. Taxonomy (NCBI): domain Eukaryota; kingdom Metazoa; phylum Chordata; class Mammalia; order Chiroptera; family Phyllostomidae; genus Anoura; species Anoura caudifer. The sequence continues at coordinate 58,670 of PVKU01008535.1, forward strand.
CTTTATTTTTATTTTTTTAAAATAAAGTTCTAATAACCTTTTCCCTTCCATTATTTACATTGGCATTGTGATTTCCATTTTAAGTTGATTTATTCTAGGTGATGCCTACCCTTTTCCTCCTCCCCATATTATCCTTAGCTGATGAGGCCTCTCTGTAATTCAGGACAAAACATGACTGTTTATAAAGATAAATTATTGCTGGATCCCAATTTAAGAGTGCAGGGAAATGGCCTGATAGTGCTTGAACCCTGGTACTGCTACTTCCTAGCTACGTAAGCTCTCTGAGTCTTAGGTTCCTCCTCTGTCAAATAGGGACCGTAGCATTAACCAAGTCCAGTGAGTGAAATGAAGCAAGATAATGAAGGCAAGTTTTTACCACGGTTCCTGGCATGAAGTATACCTATACTATGGTTGTTGTTCCTTCCTACTTGGTCTGAAATGGCCCTCTACACAGCTTGGGTTCTAAGTTCTAAGTTCTTCTGGGTCTTCCTTGAGCTACTTGCCGTAAGGATCTCTCTAGCACTATGGTTTATAGGTTAGAAGTAGAGGCATGTTCTCTACCAAACTGATCAGGCTGCTCTGTTTGAAAAAGGAAAGGATGCATTAAGAATTTATCTTTGCTTTGAAAAGTGTTTCCTTTAGTCAGTTGTATCATAAGTACCTGCAGCCACAGCAGCGGCAACAGGAAGGAAACTTTTCACATCTGACTCCAGTAGGGAGACTCAGCTTGGATGTAAATTTTCCCAGGTGTTCTGACTTCAAGAGGAGTGGTATTTTGTCATTAGAAGTAGACAGACATGACAGCCATGTGGCAGTGTTCATGGTAATCGTGAGGGTGGTAATCAGCAGACCAGGGGAGAGCAAGATGATTTTCTGACTAGACCATATGACCAGGAACGACACTGGCTTTATTCCTCCAGAGCTGGTCCTGGTTTGTAATATTTGTGAGAACAGTTCTTGGTAAGATCCACTGATAAGCAACTTCTAAATTGGCTTCCAAAGATCTCACCTCCTTGTGCTTATGACTTTGTGTAATCCCCTGCCTGTGAGTGTGGACTGGACCAAGTGACTTACCTCTAACCAACAGAAAGGACAAAACTGATGGGGTGTCATGTCCATGATGTTACAAATGTGTCTAACACCCGTCTTTCTAGCAGTCTCTCTTTACTATCTTCCCAGCTTGTGCATTTTTGTGGAACAAGCCGCCATTGGGAGAGACCCATATGCTAAGGGATTAAGGCCCAACAACCTTCAATGTACTCAATCCTGCCAACAACAATGGAAATCAGTGTGGAATGCCACTGCAGTCTACTCTTTGGATGAAACCTCTGTTCTGACTGACATCTTGGTTCTAGCTTGGTGAACCTGAAGCAGAGGACCCAACCAAGGCATGCCCAGATTCCTGACCCACACAACGGTGAGATAATAAATGTAAGTTGTTTTAAGCCACTAATCTTTACAGTAATTTGTTATGCAGCAATAGGTTCCAATCCAGATTTCTTTCCTAAAGTCAAAAAGTAAATGAAAGTAGATTTCTGCTGAATGTTTGTGATTAGATTGTCACTAATTTGATTTTCTCTTAGTTTTCCTTTATCTAACACTGTGCTTCATTTAAGGACAACACACTCTGATAGATCACACTCTGATAGAATCCGATTGACACACAACTCTGATATTGCCCTTCCCATATTGAAAAACTTTCATCAGCTCCTACTGACTGAAGGAAGGAAGTTCAACATTTCCATTTGGTTTTCAAAGCTCATCTGGATATCTGTCTTCTACCAGCGGTCAGAATGACCATATGAAAACACCAATCAGCCTATGCCGCATTGGTTAAAAGTCTTTGTTGGAATCCCACTACCAACTAGGTTAAATCTGTCCCATAGCATGGCAACCAAGGCTTGGCATTATCAGCAACATAGAACAGCTTGTCCTGGGCACCCAGTCTATGTCTTTAAGACACGCTTTTTCTTGGCCGCCATTGCCCACCTCTTCCTTTCATTCTCCCATTCCCTTCTCTGGAATATTCATAGTTAAGGACTCAGCTCAGATCATCTGTGAATAAGAGGATAAACAAAGAACCCAAACACACTTTTGCATTTGGATCTGCATAGACCATCTCTGGAAGGAGCCAGAAGAAACCAATGACATTGGTTGTCGCTGGGACTGGTATTGCAGGCTTGAACAGAGGTTGGGAGAGAGAATTTTCACTGTAAATCATTTCTTACCTTTGTAATTTTCTAACATATGAATACATTTATGTATTCAAATACTAAATAAAACAATTACAATGAGGGAAAAATGTTAATTTCTCGATTTCTCCTTGCTGGGAAGCCTTCCCTGACTCTCATGCTGAGTTTGTGTATCTGTCAACCTCCTCTCTGAGGTCCTAGAGATCCGAGGTCATCCCTTATTCATTCCCCACCCTTTTCCCCCACTGTCCAGCACAATCCCACCACTTCAAAGGCCCTCAAAATACCCCCAAAATAAAAAAGTGAAGGTCCTCATCACTCTCCAGCCAGACTGAACTAGTAACTGTCTCACCTGAGGGCTCTGGCCTTTCCCAACTCTGGGAGTGGCCCCTACTGCTCCCTTCTGCATTTTCTTCCCCCCATTATCTCACTTTTGAAGTCTCCTTGTCTTTCAAGACCCAGCTCAGATCTCAGCTCAGGAAGCCATCTTTTCCTTCTCTGACTTTCTATAGCACTCCTGAGTTTTATTACTTTTCCCTTTACATCACATCCATGCCTGTTTCTGTAAATGAGGATGCCCATTCTTTTACGTATTGCCTCTGGCTGTTCTCCCTTGACAATTGCAGAGTTGGTAGTCCCAAAAGAAACTTTAAAGGTCTGCAAAGACAAATATATTTACTTCCTGCCCTTTAGGGAAAAAGCTGTTGACCTCTGAGTTATGTCATAATTGTGTCTATTGAATATTGCATTCATTAAGACACAAACTCTGTGTTGGATCCAGACAAACTTATCACCCTGGCATGTGGAGAGTGTTATCCATGAAATATCTTCCTATTCTTTTGCATCATTTTCTGTCTCAGGTTGGAGTTTGCCATTCCTCTCAATTTGGAGCTCAGTTCTTCCTCGGTTGGTGTCTTCTTGTTCTCCAAGTCACACCCCAGGTCCCTGACTTAGAGAGGTGTTCCATGACTACTTAATCTCTTGAGGTACTATTGCTGGTCCTGGCTACAGTGTTCCCACATGGCACATACTGCAACATAAAATTATTTTTATTTATTTGTTGAATCGTCTCTCTCTCTTACTAGACCATAAGCTCTTCGAGGTCAAGGAGCTGTCTAGTTTCTCACTGTGTTTGCAGTGTCTTGAACAGAGTCTGTTACACAGGGTGAATACTGTAGGAAACACTATTTACTGACCGACTAAACAGATGAATGAATGAATACATCCATCTTTGTCTTCATCAGAATGACTACCTGAGTGTCTAATGGGCACTTAAAACTATTTGTTGCATTAATGAATGTAAGAGAGGACATTTAATCATGATAATGCTGATAAATGAAATGGCATGGTTTTCCCCACCAATTAATATCAGCTCATGGAAAAGAATAGCTTCCTTCAGCTCCATTAAATTATTCAGGACAAAGGAAAGAAAGTAAGCTCTCAAGGGACATGCTAAAGTATCCCTCTTTGAGTGTGTGTGTGTGTGTGAGAGAGAGAGAGAGAGTCTGCAGGTGTAACTGTAAGTCAAGGTGCTTTCCACAGACTATGGGAACAGGAAAATGGATTAGTTCTGGTGCAGATATACTGCTGGTGATTTTTTTGTACCTACTATTTATGCTTCTTGTTCCCTGTACTTCCCCCTGTCCTCCCCCATCCCTGCTGATAACCTTCCATGTGATCTCCATTTCTGTGATTCTGTTCCTTTTCTAGTTTTCTGCTTAGTTCATTTTGTTTTTCCTGGTTCAGTTGTTGATAGTTGTGAGTTTGTTGTCATTTCACTGTGTGTATTTTTTATCTTTTTTTCTTAGATAAGTCCCTTTAACATTTCATGTAATAAGCACATGGTGATGACGAACTCCTTTGGCTTGACTTTATCTGGGAAGCACTTTATCTGCCCTTCCATTCTAAATGATAGCTTAGCTGGATAGAGGAATCTTAGATGTAGGTCCTTGCCTTTCATGAGTTCAGAGTACTTTTCAGCCCTTTCTTGCCTGTAAGGTTTCTTTTGAGAAATCAGCTGATAGTCTTATAGGCACTCCTTTGTAGGTAACTCTCTCCTTTTGCTGCTTTGAAGATTGTCTCTTTATCTTTAATCTTGGGTGATTTAATTATAATGTATCTTGGTGTGTTACTCCTTGGGTCCAACTTCTTTGGGACTCTCAGAGCTTCCTGAACTTGCATGTCTATTTCCTTTGCCATATTAGGGAAGTTGTCCTTCATTATTTATTCAAATAAATTTTCATTTTCTTGTTCTTCCTCTTCTCCTCTGGCACCCCTATGATTCAGATGTTGGAACTTTTAAAGTTGTCCCAGAGGTTCTTATGCCTCTCCTCATTTGTTTGAATTCCTGTTTCTTCATTCTGTTTGAGGTGAACATTTATTTCTTCCTTCTGTTCCAAATCATTGATTTGAGTCCTGGTTTCCTTCCCTTTGCTATTGGTTCCCTGTATATTATTCTTTATTTCACTTTTCATAGCCTCACTTTTTCCTCTAATTTGTGACCTTACTGAATCATTTCTGTGAGCATCCTGGTTACCAGTGTTTTGAACTGTGCATCTGATAGGTTGGTTATCACCTCATCACTTAGTTCTTTTTTTGAAGTTTTGATCTGTTGTTTCATTTGGCCCATATTTCTTTGTCTCAGTGTACCTATGACATTATAAGGGGCAGGGACTTAGGCATTTGCCAGGGTGGACCAACCCACTTCACTGTGTTGTGGTGCTGTACATGATGGAGGTGTCAGAGAGTGAACAATGCTGCTTGCTTGGCTCTCACCCCGCTTTCCATCAATTCTTCACTACCCACAAGCAAATTGGGCCTTTCTGGTGGTAATTCCAGGGTGGATGGGTTTATGTACATTCTAGAACCCTGTGGGTCCCTCCGATGCACACTCCTGTGAGACTGTGAGTTTCTCCCACCACCCTAACCCTCACAGGTTTTTACCACCAGAAATTTTGAGGCTTTATTTCTGCACGCTGGATCCCTGGACTGTATGGTCTGTCTTGCTCCCTAGTTGTTCCTCCCAGTTTATCTACATATGAATGTGGGACTGCATGGTCTGCCAGCTGCCTCCTTGCTGTGCATCCTCTCTTTCCCATCTGCCCTTCTCTGCCCCTCCTTCCAGTCTGGAGGAATGTTTCTTCTTTAACTCCTTGTTTGTTGGACCTACATACAGTTCAATTTTCTGGGAGTTCTGGTTGTTTTTTGTTTTTAAATTGGTCGTTGTCCTTCTTTTGGTTGTGCAATGAAGCAAAATGTGCCTACCTGTGCCTCCATCTTGGCCAGAAGTAGAAATTTATTTTTTCCAATTCATGTACTACTTTTGGAGATTGAATATTCTGAAACTTAATTAAATATAAAATAATTATGATATAATCTATGTGCTTGATTATACTTCCAATTAAAATAATATTTTAAATATAAAATACAGGGTCATTTGATGTAAGTAATCAAACTGGAAATAAAGTATAGAAATAAAAATGTATGTTAACAGTTTGCTTACCCTCAGCTGATTTACTAATCTGTTTTTAACCCTTTGGAATAATGAGTACTTGGATAGAAAGAAAAGAATTGATTTGAGATGACTGAATTAGGATAAAAGGCCACACTCTAAAACAGTGATCCTCAAGGTGTGGTCCAAGGACAAAACTCAACTAAGCTCCCTGGGTGATGCTGTGCTTGGGGTGTTGGGTTTTCTCCCACACACCAAATTAGATGACCTAATTGGCAATGCCTGGCAATCTGCATTTTAACAAGGATCCTACAAGGTAAGCATCACTATTGACTTTCCTCTTCCTGCTTACTCTATTGTGCTTTACCCACAGCCTAGTGGGCCTGATATGATGTGCATATCCTGAGTAAGATGACCCTCATTCAATCCAAATCATAAAAAGGGGTGTACCTGTCACAAGGGCAAGTTTTTGCTCTTGGGACATGAGATCTTGACTATACTCAGAGAGAGGCCATGTGTTCTAGGAATATGGGTGTAATAAATACAATACCCCAAGGATGTACTTTAATTTGAGAATCTATAAAGATGATCTGGATGCCTTTGCTGCCAAGGGACAGGCTTGTTTTTGACTTGGGGTTGCAGCCCCACTGGGGTTAGGGGTTTGGAGTAGAGTGTGATGGGTGTGGGGGGCTCATAAAACAAGGTGGAGACAGACTCTGAATGGGAAGCAAAATATGCATCATAAAAAACAGGAGGCAGGAAAAAAAAGAAAATAGGAGGTAAAACCCCAGAGAGATGCTGTGAGTAGTACATTCAGAGGGAAAGTGTCATTGCAACATTCTTCTAATAGTGTTACTCATGTGGCCCCTAAAGTGTTTGAAGAATCATTTATCCCTAACATTTTAAAACTGAGGGATAAAATATTCCATCATGAGTTTAAATAGTTGTGTAATTTCTAGCACTGGTTAAAATGTTGATGCTGCAAAATATAAACAGTTTTATTCATTATTTTAAATTCATCCAGGGGTAGCTAAATATCAAAGGATTTGACACATTTCTCCTCTTCCTGTTTCCATGACACTTCCTGAACAGAGTTTACTATAATATGATATATTTTAATGCTTGAAAGTCTTTTTATTGATCACTGTCACACTTTTCTGGATCAACATTCTATACAAAGTTAAACCTTAAAATCTTTAATATTTTTTGTAAACTTATTGTTAAATGTTAAACAATTTCTGTGTGTTGAGTTCCCTATTTTTATTTGTACTTAATTTCTCAAAACAATAAATATATTATAAATTTTGGTAAATAATTCTGAAACATAAGAAGTAAAATTTTATTGAAGTTTTATGTCTCAAATGGATGAGACTTTTCCTTCTTCTTAAGTCCTGAATATTTCTTGTTGCCTGAATGAGATGGGGTTCAGCGTACGTTTTATTCCCTCTTTTTTCTTTTAATCTAATTTTAAGAACTGAAAAACTTTGTTCACATAAGTAGATGGGAATGGAAAGAATTTTGTTATAGGAACATCACTCAATTCTTTATAAACTTTTCCAAGTTGTTTACCAAAAATCATATGGTGATCTATCATCAAAAGTTATTTTTAATGATCTACCATCTCCATCAGATCCTTCTTCAGTTTTGTTGAAAGCAAAGAACTGAAAAGGATTTGTAACCCAATCATCAGGATAATTCATTTTCTCAACACTAACTGCTAGGTTTTGAATCAGTCCTTTGTCTGGAGTCCTAGATTTTTTTACCCAAGGGAATGTGCCACAGTAAGATTCAGAAGGGTGAGAAGTGGGTCTTTCTTTGGTAAAGTGGAAAAAGGCAGCTGTTAAAGGGGAAGTGAGAGAGGAGACCAGCTGGGGTCCATGGTACAACTCTAAGCGCATCCTTCACTTTGTGGTGTTCTGTAGGAGATGTCCCCTGGAGGCCTTGGAGGGAGAACCAGCATGCTCTGAGAACAGTTTTAGAAGCATCTGGAGAGGAGCTGACAGCCTGGCAATTATTCCTTTAAAACCATTCATGCCAAAGTTGCCCTTAAAAATCTCTGTGGTAACTACCAGCATAATAACAGATGTAGGTGAGAATCATCAGCAGAGGCTAGAACTGGTTGGGGAAAGTGTGAGGAAGAGCACCACAGTTCTGGAGTCTCAAAGAGTCTCCCCACAAAGCATGAATTAATTACTCTTTCACTATCACTAAATATAAAATACTTATCAGTTAACTTTATAGTAGAGAAACTGACAGATACTATTTATGGACAATGGGTCTCTATGGATGCACTGAGAAAGACACAGCAAGCATAACCTGCATCTAATCTTGGGGAAACATTTAGACAAACCTAAATCCAGGGATGTTCTTCAATGTACACATAAGTCCTGTACTCTTCAAGAAGGTTTAGTCACAAAAGGTGAGGGAGTAGTGAGGGACCGTTCCAAATGGGAAGGAGGTAAAGAGATTTGACAACCAAATGCAACATGTGATCTGGGTTGGATTTGGACCTATAAAAGACATTATTGGGATAAATGGTGAAATGCAAAAGATTGGAAGGCATCATTGTTGCAAGGCTGTGGCTGTACCCTGGCTGTGTACCCTTTATTGTAGGGAAGATACACTGGAATGCTAAGGGGTAATGGGGTGTCGTCTCTGCAGGTTTCTTTTGTGTGGTTTAAGAAATCAAACATAAGTACCTATACAATTTGAGAGAACAATAGGGGAATGTGAGCAATCTAGGTAAAGGAGATGCAGGAACTCATTGTACTATTATTGGATTTTTCTGAAAGTTTGAAATTATTTTAAAGTAAAATATTAAAAATCTTATTTTCTAGGGGAGGAGGAACTGTGATCCCCCAGTTTGAAGATCACTATAGTTTTAGGAATGGTGGTAAAGAGTTGAAGCCTTTAAGAGTTAAAACTGGTATGGATAAATGCAAAAGGGTTTGTTAAGAATGAGAAGGTCCTCATTGTATAATAGGAATAAAACATGCAGAGATATGTGAGTGATTCTCAAAGGAGAGGGTATAGAGAAGCTCCTTTGCAGACAGGTAATGAGATTTTTATATTTATGTAAAGACAGAGTAGGTGAAGAAAGCTTGAGAAACACTGGTATAGATATTAGCAGGAAACCCCTAAATCTGAGACAGGCATAAGGTAGAGATACAGGATATGCCATGGCATGTGATATCCATTTTTGGTATTTTTCATTGAGTAAAATGATGATAAATGTAGCCAAAGGAATAATCTCTGTCCTGGTTAGGACTGTATTCCTCTAGCATATCCAACTGTAATATGATCTGATCTTAAATAGGCTCTCGCATGCTGTGATATGCAATTCTTGGTCCTTACAATGAGATATTTGTCTATGAGACTTTATCAATTGATTTCTGCTACAGGCTGTATTCCCATCGACTTGACAAATGATGACCATGTTGTAGCTCTGTTTCCAACTACAGCCACCTGTTTCTGTCCAGATTCTAAACCTAAATGTTTCTCCTATGGCAATTACTTGGAATGATTACTATTTAAATAAAAGGAAGCAAACTAGCTTTATCTCACCAACTGATTAGTAATAGGCCTGCCTCTTGGAATCCTCCACTAGCTAGGATTTTGAAGCCCTTTCTGGACTTAGTGGGAGAGAGCACCATGAATGATTAGTGATGTTTGCTATGAAAGATGATGACAGGCTTGTTGTGTGGGGTGAGCAGCCTCAATGGTGGCTCCCAACGATCTCCCTCCTGGAATTCTCCCCCTTGAGTGTGCACAGGACCTAGTGACTTGATTGGAACCAACAGAATGCAAAAAGGTGATTAACTTCTATGATTTGGTTACAAGACTGTGACTTCCATTTTGCCAGCAGATGCTTTGTTTTGCTGGCTTTGATGAAGAAAGCTAGCTGCCTTATTGAAGCTCACATAATGAGGAACTGAGGTGGCATTCAGGCAACAACTGGCAAAAAAAAAAAAAAAAAAAAAAAAGAGGTTCTCAGTCCAACAGTCCTGGAGGGATGGAGTCCTGCCTTCAGATGTGACCCCAGTCCAGGCTGACACCTTGATTGCATGCAGCCATGTCAGAAAGCCTGAGGAAGAGGATCCAGCTAAACATTCTGGATTCCTGCCCCACAGATACTGTATGATAATCAATGTGTGCTCTTTTCAGTTGGTAAGTTTTGGGGTAATTTGTTATGAAGCAACAAATAACTAATACACCAGGTATTTGCCATCCTTAGTTTAATCACATTATGCACATAATTGTGTAACAAAAAAAAATAGTAGGAGCAGCACCACACACTTAGGAAGGAGCTAGACACTAGAGTTTACTTTAAAGGAGAAGATAAATGACCATGATCAATTATAAGAACTCAAGATACAGCAATACAAGGACATTTAGTGGAGAGGTAAACAGTTCTGGAAAACTCAGCCAAGTTTGAATTCAACTGTTTTGCTACTCAGTTCAGTGTAGTTCACAATAGTTTATACTTCTCTTATCTTAGTACTTCAGTGTGATCCCTTGCGTTTATCTCTCTTCTCCACCAACACATAGGTTTAATAAAGATAGGTTCTCTGTCTCTCTTTCATTCATTGTTATATTGCCCATAGCAGCCACAGCGCCTGGAACATAAGAGGCTTCAATAGTATTTATTCAATGAATAAAATGTTTATGTTTCAGTGAATGTCAGTAAGTCACAAAATATTGCCACACATTTTAGAAAAATAAGCATCAGAAACAGTTATAATAAAGGTTTTTTTTGTGCATAAAGGAAACAACTTTTAGTATCTGACAAATACACTTATTTAGGGCATCTAATTCCCTGATAATTTCAGTTAAATGGGGTATTACTGTAATAAGTACCATTAATTATTCATTGCTAACACAATGTTCAAGGTCAAATGAAATCTGATGGAAAATCTCTTCACTATGGAAAAATTGTTTGCTGATTGTTATCACAATGTTCACTGCTGATATACAGAGATTTTTTTCCTCCTAGCATTTTCAGAAGGGATCATAGTCATGAAGTTCATTTAATGGAGAATAAGGTTATTTCACTTATATGATTGCATATTTCTCTGCTGTTTGAAGTGTTCTTAATTTGTAAATTATATATATAACTTATATATAGATTATACATAATTTATATATAAGCTATATATGTATATGTATATCTATATGCATAGATATGTATAATTATATATACATCCATATGTATACATATAGATATATGAACTATTATAAAGAGAGAGAATGAAGTAAATTATGGAAGGATAGAGACAGAATAAATACAAAATGAATTATATGTGAAAAAGAAACATAGAAATCAATTTCTCCAAGCCTCTGAGATCAACCCTGAACTACCAAGTATAAGTTAACCAACATGAAATCCAGAATCTACACTAAAGGAGGTGAGTTAAGCATTTGCTTGGCTGGCCAAATGGCAAATAGTGGTAATGTCTTTGTTCAATGAGAACCAGAAAAGGCATTTAGGCTTCTTTTCTTGCTGTTCCATGTTGGAAAGGATTCCGAGGCCCAGGGAGAAGCTCTATAATTGGTTAATGATGGCACAGAGTCTAGAGCAGATGTATTAATCAGTGTGTTTATGAGTCTTAGATTTCTCTAATGTAATACAATTAGCTAATCTCAGGGTAAATTGTGACTAATTGAACTCCAATTATGAATTATTTTCCTTATTATTATAGTATGACTAGACATGTTTCCAGATTCAAGTTCATATCCAAAATTTATAATGAACTCAAGCAACTCAACTCCAAAAAATCCCACGTAACCCAATTAAAAATGGGCAGAGGATCTGAACAGACACTTTCCCAAAGAGGACATACAGATGGCCAATAGAGATATGAAAATATACTCTATGTCACTAATCATCAGAGAGATGCAAATTAAAACTATGATGAGATATCATCTCATGCCTATCAGAATGGCTATCATCAATAAATCAGACAAGTTGATGAGGATGTGAAGAAAAGGGAACCCTTGTGCACTGTTGGTGGGAATGCAGACTGGTGCAACCACTGTGGAATTTCCATAACAGTATGGAGTTTCCTCAAAAAATTAAAAATTGAACTGCCTTATGACCCAGCAATTCTACTTCTGGGTATCCGAAGAAACCCAAAATACTAATTCTGAAGATATATGCATCTTTATGTTCATCGCAATGTTATTTATTTATAATAGCCAAGCTATGGAAGAAACCCAAGTGCTTATCAGTAGACAAGTGATAAAAAAAAGTGGTGGTACATATATACAATAGAATATTATTCAACTATGAAAAAATAATTGTGACAGTATGAAGGGTATTATGCTAAGTGAAATAGGTCAGACAGAGAAAGATAAATACCATATGATTTCACTTATATGTAGAGTCCGAAGAGCAAAATAAACAAACAAAATAGAAACAGACTTATAAACACAGAGAACAGGGAGATGGTTTCCAGATGGGAGTGTGTTTGAGGGCTGGGTGAAAAGGTGAAGGGATTAAGAGCTACAAATAGGTAGTTACAAAATAGTCCCAGGGTGTAAGGTACAACATAGGGAATATAGTCAATGTATGGTGCCAGGTGGGTACAGGAAATATCAAAAAAATTCAAATATTTACAAATATTACTATAATACATATACTATATTACAAATATTACTATATTGTAAATATACTACAAATATAGTAATATTTGTAAATATACTATATGATTATCTAACCACTATGCTATATACCTGAAACTGATACAAAATAATATTGAATGTAAACTCTAACTAAAAATAAATAAAATAAATAAATGTCTGCTCTTCTAGTTTTCATTTGGTTTATATTTTCTTTCAACAGGCTATTTTAGCATAGGGAACAATTTCAGTCTCTGAAATATTATCAGGTTTCCTGTGAGTGAAAAACAAAGCCCATAAAAAAATGAAACATTTTTCAAAGGTGACAGAATCCAGTGATGCTGCTGGCTTACATGTTTGCATTTCACCATAAAGCAATAGCTATATGTCCACTGGTGATTTGCTTTAATCTTAAGATAAATAAAACCTGTTGGAGCAGAAACTAGGAATAAGAGGTCCAAGGGTGAACAGGACTGCGAGTTCTTTGTTCACACATTGCACATGATTTCTTGGGGCCTGTAGCCCTTCCATAACCTCAATCAACACACCAAGGTTTTTAAAAATGTAAATTAAGACAAAATGAGCTGAAAACACTTTACAACATGGTCCTCAAATTAGCAATTTGTAGATCACTTAAAGACTGTAAATATTTTTAGACCATTTCAGCCTGTGAAAAACCCTTTCCCCTCACTCCATGGTGAAACCTATGGTGGTTTCTTTCATTTGGCAGTTCTGCAGATTGCCTGAAATTTGTTCTTTCACAGTTTCTACTAAACACATCAGCTGTGTGTGGCCTTCTCTGCCTTCCCCTCAAATACAAGATGTGGAGTAAATACCTTCTCTAAGAACCTGCCTTCTCCTTATCACCATGTACTAGTCCCCCAGCTTGCTGAACTTTCACTCACACACATATAAATTTAATAAAAATGTGCTAGCAATGCTAACTATGTGATGGAGTTAAATGGTAAAGAAGAGAACAGGGTTGCCACCTTCATGGATGATATACTCCAGTAAGGAAGACAAAAAATAAACAATTAAACAAATAATGGTAAATTGTGTGTTACAATGGAAGTAAATGAGGGACTGAGAAAGTGAAGAGTAGGAAGGGATTTCAAATTTGGGCCATATGGTGGACTAGATGTTTCCAGAAATCCCACTCAGTGAAGTACAATGAAAATACTAAATAAAACACTGAAGAAAAAAACAAACAAAGAACAAACAAACAAAAAACCATGCATAGCTGATTGGCCAGGAGAGTAAAGAAATTCTGTGGAGGCCAGAAATGACCAGAAAGCAAGAGTCATCAGGGGAGGGGTAACGCTAGAGTTGTCATTTGCCCTGGGGTAAAGTTATCTCTGGCAGACTGAATCCTGGATTTTATTTAACCATGTATTGGAGATCAGAGGCAGAGCATGAGATTGAGCAGAGGTTTGGACTGATGACCCTCTACACAATGCCAGGAAGCAGAAGGGCAACAGTCTTGGTGAATGAACCAAAAAACCCCCAATGCAAACCAAACCCTGACCTTGAGGAGGACTCTAAGGTTATAGTGCCTACCTCAACATTGCCTTTGGTTGAAGATAAAAGATAACAGAATCCCTTGAGGACTCCTTATCATAAACCCATGGAAAGGTCAAACAAACCATGATATTGCAAGCAAACAAACAACCTCCAACCAAAACATAATTTTAGGTTGTTCTAAGGTGGCTGGAGGGAGGA
>PVKU01008536.1:0-72654 GCA_004027475.1 Anoura caudifer
GGAGGTCCGTGGAGCCGGCGGAGGAGCCGACACCGCACCAGGCAAAGTGGCCTTGGTGCCCTGGGCAGAGGACTGGACGCAGACGCTGAGGTCCACACATGTGATGGACACTACTCAGCCGCAGAAAAAGATGAGATGCTGCCCTTGGTGACGACGTGGGCGGACCTCGAGAGTGCCAGGCTAAGTGACGAAGGTCCGATGGAAAGGACGGGAACCACATGATTTCACTCGTCGGTGGGAGAGAAAACAAAAAGCAACGAACAAACAAAACAAAATGAACAAATAGGCTCACAGACACGGACACCAGCAGGGCGGTCACCAAAGAGGAAGGGGGTGGGGGTGATGGTGAAGGTGAAGGGGCTGGAATACCCGGTGACAGGGGGAGACCGGGCTTGGGGCAGTGAGCACACCGTGGGGTCACAGGTGAGCTGCAAAGCCGTGTCCCTGGAACTTCTACAAGGTTGCCGACCAACGCAGCCGAATACACTTGGTTAGGAAGAAAAACAAATAGAAGAACCGCTGGACTCCACTCACGCTTTGAGTGACAACGTTTGTGACGATATGCCCTGTGGTGCCCTTGCTGGCCATCGGTGGCTACGGCAGCCACCAAAGCAGCAGGGCTGGACAGATACTGTCATCCTGGAGACTCGGGGGACTGACGGAGTCCGAGGCAGGAACGGGCTCTGTCCCTAAGATTGAATGAAAGGGCCCCTCCCGGCCTGGCCCGTGGGCAAGCAGCCTGAGCACGGAGGGCGCACCCTGCGCAGCCGCTCCCAGCTCCCCCAGGTCTGCCGACAAAGCGCCGGTGCGCCTGCCACCGTGAACCGCCGGCCAGCATAGATGGTTTCCCGTAAACAGCAAGGGCACCTCCATGGGCCACGACAGTTATCGCCCTGAAATAGGCAGCAAGACAGCTAGCACGTTTTTAACGCTCTATTAGTCAGTCTTTTAAATACTGGAGACCAAGATAATTAGAGATGATTATTTCAAGGACTCCTTGAAAACTCCTTATGTACCAAAAGAATCTTCGGGCTACCCGAATTGAGCTTCCCGGGACTCAGATTTTGGTCCCCAACTTCCTTTTTCTCTCTGTCCCTCCTGACTGTGTTGTGGTCGTATTTATTGTGACCAGACTTGGTGCTTTGTCTACTTTACAGACTCGTATTGACAGGTGTGTTTAATGTCTCGGGGAACTTCAGATTAACAATACACTTATGCCCCACTGAACCCTGCCCCGCATCACACGCAGTTTGTTAATGGGTCACACTGACTTCCTCTGACCTCAGGGCCTAAGCTGTTAGCAACAGGTAGCGCCTCATCAGCCTAGTCGAAGTGCTTGAGGAGTTAGTCTAAGGATTCCTCGGGAAATGCTGACATGTAGCCACCTGTGGCTTCCTGCGGTGGGTGGAAAGATGCCCGCACCCCGCTCCCTGGGGCCTGTGCATATGGTACCTGACGTGACAGAGGGACCTGGCAGACGTGAGTTAAGGATCTTGTGGTGGAGAGACAACCAGGCGTGATCACCTGGTTCTGATCCAGGTGCCCAGAGCCCAGGAATTCCCTGCCCAGGTGGCTGTGGGCCTGATTGCAGGGCTTGGGCAGGCAGCTGTCCCACCAGGTCTCCTGACCGTTGACCTTGACCTCGCCAGCAGGACGCCTCCCAGCCTGAGGTGTGGCCGAGGAGCTGCTACGTGTAGGGGATGTGACTGGACCCTAGGTTTGCAGGCTGGGTGTCCATCGTCCGTATGCAAGGGCCCTTCTAGACACGGCGGCGCTGGACAAGGTGAGGGGACTGGGTCGGGGGTGAGGCCGACTCTCCCAGGCCCTGGCCAAAGAACTCCGAGAGGTCCGGGGAATTCCAAATTAGAACCTCGCCCGCCAGGTCCTTCTGAAGGTGGATTCCTCGAGGTAAAGGGGACAGGCTATGTTTTATGTAATGGGTTCCTAGCTTGATTTGCGATTTTTAAATATTCAGAGGTGGGTTACGCGGACCTGAATCTGTCCCCTCCCCCGGCCCCGCAGCTGTTAGGACGGGGTGTAGGCGCGCCCTCCTGTCACTTGGGGGGCAGACGGAGACCAGGAGACAGAGACACACAGGGGAGGAAGCAGATATATGTCTTTTACAAATGGTCTAGGGTGACCAGCAGCCACATGCCAGAAGGGTTTACACATTCTAAGTGTTGGTTACTGGGGGATTTTGTTTCTTTTTTTTTCTTCACAGGTTTATATGCGGTTTTAGAATAAAAAATATTCGCTCATGAATTCAAGGCTACAAAGACTCAGTAAGTGCCCAGTGTGATGTCGGCACCAGGACAGGCCTTTCAAGGGTGCGAAACCCCACTTCGACCCCCCCCCAAAATGCAGTCATTTCAGTCCTTTACCCGAGTTTCTAAAGAAAAGTTGCTGCTTCTGATACATATGTAGGAAACCAGAATTTCAAGAACTTACGGGTATTTAGTGACTTCCCCCTGTAAGGTTCCATGCGTGAGGACACGATCACCGCTGCAATTGTTTGAGAAGGGTACTCGGCTCAAATGCAGAATCCGAAGACTTAAAATGCTACTCTCTGCGAATATCCAAATATTTATCTCTCCAACTCAAGTTCAAAAATATTTTTAAAGCCTAAGGTGTTGTGGAGGGCTCCCCGCTGTTGACGGCGGTGATTAAAAAGGCCACTAAAAAGGGCTCCCAGGGCAAGGACAGTTGTGGGGAAGTCGGGGCTGCTGAGGGGCTTGGAACTCGGGTTCGGTCGCAGGGCGATCAATTTCAGGGAGCGCCGGAGACGTGCTGGAATCGGTGGGAGCTTTCTGCGCTCCGCGGCTCTCCCGGGGACGTCCCACAATTGCAATGCAATGAGGCCATGCCTCACCGGCTCGCACCCTCTGTGAAGAAGGTGCCTGGCGTGAAAAGGAAGGAGGCAGAAATGGAGAGCCGGCGAAAGGAACTGCTAACGGAGGAGCGGGTGGGCGAGCCAGCGGCGTGGATGCGAACCGCCAGGCGCGGCTCTGATGAGGCGGCGAGGCGGGCGAGGCAGTGAGCATTATGTCTGTTAATTAACTCGGATGGCGCTGGATGGCGAGGTGTCCCGAGGAAAAGCCAGGAGCACTTAGCTCGCCAGCGTGGTTAATTACTAGAGAATATTGTTCCCGGGGAATTTCCTGCCCTGCATTTTAAAAGAGATCCTTTTTGCGGTAAAAGTGTAAAAAACATGCAGTGATGGGCCTTGCAGGCCATGGGCAGCTTGCAAAGGGGGTCGGGAGTGTTACCAAGTTCAAGGCTAATGAGCAAAAGTTAACGCGCACAGGTTCATGAGCAAAGGTTCACGGGCAAAGGCCACGAAGACGCTACCCTTCAATTCAGTGGCGGCGTGGCCGAACAGATTTACTTTCTTTGGGGAATCAACATGGAAAATGGGAAGGGATAAATTGCTTTGGGGTTTTTATACTGAACACTTTTAAACTTACTTTTTTCTATGACAAGCGAGCCAACCTGAAAAGCAGGACAATGAAACAGACCCGTCATGTTCTGAGTGTGCAGCGCCGCGGCCGAAGTGGGGGACAACCAGGGGACGGCACCAGCTCCCCGGCGCCGTTTACACAGCCCCTCCCTGGTTCTCCGGTCCAGCCGGCGGAGGGGAGAACAATCCGACTGGACTGAGTGGACTGCCTTCCAAGGCAGAGGACGGTGACCGGTCTCCCCAGCAGGAAAGAGGGACGGTGCGGAGGAGCCCTCGGCGGGCGGGCTGGGTGAGGTGTGTGCCAGGAAAGGACCGGCGGCAGCTGAGCTGTGTCCCAGGGGACTGATGACCACAGCCAAGAGGCCCTGGGCCCCCACCCCCAGCTCTTCTGAGGACTATACATGACAACGGACACGGGCAGATGGAGGACACCTTTCTCAAGGTCTGGGCGTGGCCGGTCGTCACAGCTGGACGGCCCCGTGACTCACTGTTTCGCTGCACGACTTCAGGGGGAAGGGATCACAGGAGCAGGCCCTCTGGAGCCGCGGCAGACATCGGTTTTCCCCGGGCAGAACGGGCGAGGGGCGGCCCCACCTCCCTCCCCACAGTCCCACGATCACATGTCGCTTATGCGGAGCGGTTCCGCCTCTCTTTACAGTGGCGTTGCCATTGGAATGTGAAAGTGACACATGACACTTACGTGTTAATACCTGTTAACACAATAACACGTGGATAGGCCATACTATAAATTAGTAAATAATGTTAATGACCGCTGATGACCACTATTATACTTACACATATGCTAATAATTAATTGACAAAATACTTTTGAAAGGATTATTTCATTTACTCCTCATAATAGTAGGTAAGCGGCCTCTCCAAAAGGCTCTGCATGAATTAACGAGTAAGTAAATAAGCTCCTGTAGACACACAGCAATGCAATGGTATAGAGACAGCGGTCACACATGGGGAGCACTTGGAATGATCGCCAATTGTCAGCAATAGGATTTTACCTCTGTGAATGCATCCCCAGAAAATAACCAGATAAATACTGAGAGCCTGATGTAGAAGAATTTTTTTTTTGCAATGCTGCTTATAATAGTGTACAACTTTAAAGCTAATTTATAGGTAGCTCATCAATACGTTACAACACACCCGCACCACTGAACCGGGTGCAGCAGTGAAGCAGTTTTTATAGAGCGTGCAACGATGCGGGTGAAAAAAATATGTATTTGCTTCTGTACATGTGTGGTATTTCTGGAATGGCCGGTGCTCCGTGGTCAGCACTTGGACCTGGAAGTGGGGCCTGGGCTGGAGGACCGGCACCAGAAACTCCAGGACCCCCCACCTGGGTCCCGGAGTGACTGGGCCAGCGAGCACCCTTCTGATGTGCGCTGGACATGCGGCATGGGCAGAGATGAGCTTCGGTGGTGTTGAGCCACCGAGATTCTGGAGAAGGTACTTTTACTGCAGCGAAACCCGGCTCACCCTGACTGTACAGTCTGTGCAGTTCTGGGCAAAATGAACACACAGAGCCCCTTGTTCAAAAATAATTCAGCGTTTCAAGATGTTAAACCACGGGGTCCCTTGGAATGCAAGAGCACCGTGCGGCTATCTGTCACATGTCCTTGAAGCTGGCCCACCTTCCCACTTCACCTTCCCAGCCCTCCGGGAGAGTGGGTCTTAACTCCTTACTCTCACACAGGAGGACAGTGGCAGCTTGCACCGCTCGCTCACCGCAGAGCTGGTGAGTGTCAGGTGCAGGGTCTGTTAGATGGGGGGCATCGGTGTTGCCGTGAGGGGTGTTCTGCAGGTTGATGGGCCTGGGCTTTGGTGGGAGATGCCAAGTAAACCCATGCAGGAGCAGACGCGGCTTAGGAAGCACTGAGTCCTCTCTAGGAAACCACCGGCCCAGAACGCTCTGTAGGAGGTTAGCGAAGAGTTAAAGTCTAACTCATTACAGACCCAGCGAGTGAGGGCCTTTGCCAGGACGCATAATTAGTAATTCCAACCCATTATTGGAAATACCTGCGTCAGCACAGGCTGAAGAGTATCAGTGAGGAAAAGCAGGCCCAGCTTTTAATCTCATCGGGATCGCTAATTAGCATTAGAGAAACCGTTTTCAGAAGCTACCTGCTAACAGCCACTTGGTGCCTGGAAACAAAAGCTGATGGTGCGGCTCTCTCCATGGTAACCAGACCTGGCAAAGAGCAATGCAGAAGCAGGGAGCTGAGGGCGAGGGCGGGTAGGGCCGGGGTGGGGGTGGGGATGCTGGCCATTCGCTCCAGCCCTTCAACTTACAAATCACAAGGAGTATTGGAATACCCAAGGCAAGGGGATGTTGGAATTAAATACCTTCCTACCGCTATTGAAGTCTTTTGTACGTGCTCCTTAAAGGCTATCTGCAACGTGGAAAAGCCATAGCTTAAAAAAAGCTCATCCAATTAAAATCACAGGGTTTTGCTTTGAGAATTCCTCTTGCCCCCACTCCTCCATCACATTTTCTGCCACTTTACCCCTCAGAAGGAGGCAGGCACCGGGCCCAGAGGCGTCAGGGAAGGTAAAGAGACAATCTGACCCCGAAGAGCGTCGGTGGTGGGTTTGGTAACAAGAAAAGGCAGCTGGCATCTAATTGTGGGTTTTGGATAGGAGATCTCACTGTTCCATGTGATCTCTGTAAGATCATCTTTCATTGGTTGTGCCCTAGACCACAGCAGTGAAATCACAGAGATCTGTCATTTTCTTCTCCTTTCCTGAAAACTCAGTTTAAGTGATTTTTGGGTGGTAGGAAGGGAGGGAGGGAGAGAAGGAAGAAACAAATGAAAAGGAAAAGGAACCCATTTGGAAACAGTTTAGAAAATGGTCTGCGGCTGCCGAATAAACAGGCGCGTTTTGGAGGAAAAGGGCAACATGTTTCGCTTTACTGGTGACGGGTTCAGCGGCCACTTAGAACAGAAGGGGCAGGTGGTTTTCAGAGAAATACTTTATCCCAATTAAAAACACTAGTGAACACAGCCAGCCATTTTAGAAAACGGTGCATTCAAAGAGATAACATAAGCCAAAAACATAAAAAAATTTAATTCATGCCACTCAACTAGATTTCACGTCAAATGATAAATTTAAGGGGTCATTTTAAGAGGTACGTGGCTGAACACTCATTACCCACTTCCTAATACTTACTGACCCTCGAAGGGGGGGCCCGACCCGCCACCCAGGGACGACATGAGGCCCGCGATGGCTACGAACGCAGCCTAACACAAAATCCTAAATTTACTAAGGACATTATGAGGGTGGTTTTTTTTTTTTTTTTATTGTGTGTCATAATGTGTTTAATGTGTGACCCAAGACAACTCTTCTTCCTCCAGAGTGGCCGAGAGACGCCAAAAGGCTGAACACCCCTGAAAAATACACTAAAGCGTATTTGTCAGGATGTGCCAGTACATGAGGTCAACGCGCTCCCCGGGAGTTCCTGGAGCAATTTGACCTTGTCCCTCCAATGATAACGAGAAGACAATTTGCTACCAGTATGACCGCCGGCTGATTCCGAACTGCACGGAGGGGTCTTTTAGGGGAGAGAGACAGCCATCGTCGGCGAGCTGGAGGGCTTGAGAACCGGCTTTCTCATGCCTACTTTCTCCATTTAACTTTGGGACAACGTTGGCTGGGGCACCCCGGCCTGGTGGCTGGACGGGGAAGCGTGGAGAATGGTGCCATGGTGCCGTGAGCTCCCTGAGAGCTGGTCGGACTGTTGGGGTGTTTGGCTTAGTTTGAGTGCCTGGCTCTCCCGGACCCAAGGCCAGGACGTGGCTGATGACCCCAGTTCTGGCCTCCCTTCCCCTTGCCCCCCGCCCAAAGGTTAATTGATGTTTTACAAGGGCTTCATAGAGGACTTCCAGAACTTTTCAGTAATGAAAGAAGGCCATCTTACGATAGATTTATACCACGACTTCCACAAGCACTCGATGTGTTTGGCTTCGGTTCTCGGTAACCGCCTGGCATCGTTCGTCCTTCCTGGGCTTCCTTTCCTGTTTGAAAGTGAACTTGGTTTTGCAAGGGGGATGCCGGAGACCAAATCTACAGGCTGTCTCAGCCATTTGTACCATGCTGAGCAGATAAACGGTATTTCTGCCTTGTGACAACTAACAATTTGGTTTCCAAAAAAAGGAGGAAGACCTTGCATGCTGTTAACCCAGAGGTGCTGAAATGACATGAAATAGAGGTTCAGTATTTTCACAGCCAGGCAGGCATCGCCTGACTTGACTGGTTTTAAGGTCAACTTCAAAGCACTTGTAAATAGTTATACAGATGTTTCCGGGGGGTTCCCTTTCGGCTGCCCCTGAAATCCGTGGCAGACACTGAGGGTGGTTGAAAGGTTTGAGGTGCCGCGTGCTGATTAGCCCCGGGGTGCTTGCCTCAGGCTCCTAGAAGTCGAGGGAGGGGTGCTAGCCAACAGCACATTGACTTGCACTAATTTTCAGCATATAAACCCACTGGAGCGCCCATGGAGCCCACGAATCTTTAACAAGCGGCACTCCCTCCCTTACCATACACATCACCCCCCTGAAGGTGACGGACATTTGCATTAATGTTTCTTTCCCCTCCCATGGATAGCACACAAGTAGTTCAAACAGGCCATTACTCACCGTGACCTCCTTTCCTTCCCTCTGAGGGCGTTCGAGTGGCATATTAAGGTCACAGCAGGACTTTGGAGTGGAGAGCACTTTCCTATATATATATATATTTTTTTTTTGCACATGGCCATTTTCTGAGTGGCTGTGACTGGCTTCCAGACCACATTCCTCTTGCAATACT
Organism: Anoura caudifer; assembly: GCA_004027475.1. Lineage (NCBI taxonomy): Eukaryota > Metazoa > Chordata > Mammalia > Chiroptera > Phyllostomidae > Anoura > Anoura caudifer. The sequence continues at coordinate 8,269 of PVKU01008536.1, forward strand.
GTGAAATGCCATAAACCTCCAGATGGGTCGGCAGATCTGCAAAAAAGGTCTTCATCCTCGTTGCTATTTTTATATCATTGTTATTATTACTACTGATAAATGGGAAGCATTGAACCTACTGTGTGCAGGCAGCGGCCCAAATGCTCAGGAGGCGTCCGTCAATCTGATTTTCACAATCACCCTATCCTGCCAGGCAGGTCACAGGATTCGCTCCCTTTCAAGATGAGGCGCCTGAGGCGTGGGTGGCTTAGGCATCCATCCCCCACCCCGTGGTGCGCTGCTGCTCAGTCAGAGCTAAACGCAGGGACTGACTCGGCCTTTTTCAGCGTCGGCACTGCTGGTCCTTGCAGGGTTGGGGGGGGCTATTCTTTGTAGGGGGGCTGCCCTGTGCTCGCAGGGTGGCCTGCAGCATCTCTGGCCTCTCCACACCGGACGCTGGCAGCACCCCCAATGTGGCAATCAAAACCGTCTCCAGGCATGGCCAAGAGTCCCCTAGGGGACGAACTTGTGTGTGGTTGCGAACGCCTGGTCTGACTCAGAGGCCCCTGCTCTTCGCAGCCAGCCCACCGGGACCAGCCCACCGGGACCAGCCCACCGGGACCAGCCCCTGCGGCTCTGGCTGACTACTGCCTGCCTCCCCGAGGGAAGGAGCAGGCCCTGGCAGCAGGGGGAAAAGGTGCCAGTTGGCGCAGCTCCTGTGCCGCTTCACCGACCAGGCACATTTGTCACATGCGAGCTGAGCTGTAAGAATAAATTTGCATAGGCAAGTGTGACATTTTCAATAAATCAGCATGCGGGCTGCAACAAATCTATCGATATTTTTGGGAGTCTGTTATGTAACAAGTCAGCCATTCCAGTGGCTACAGCCCTAGGTCATTTCATGAAGTGAATTTAATTTAATTCGGCAGGCTGGGAGAAGCAGGCAGGCTCTCCTTGACTTCCTGGTCATCCCAGGGCTTGGTGGGTGATGAAACACGTGAGGAGCCATCTCCCTCAATTCATTCTTGCAATTTCCCCACTAATTCTTTCTTGGAAATAAAACCCATCTCTGGTCTCCCTCTTCCTAATCCACTTTTGCTCTTGCGTGCGTTCTATCGCAGACGACGTGAACACTTAGTCCGGGCCAGTTTTCTAATGCAATGAGAGTAAACGGTAATCCGTGGAACTATTTCTACCGTTGTAATTAAAGCAGGTTTGTTTAAAGTCCGGGGTCAAAGTTTTGAGGAGGACAAGGACCGCCTCACTCAGGATGCAGTACATAAGCGAGGGGCTCTGCCTTGCAAGGGGCTGCTGAGAAAGCGACCCTGTCAGGGTGCAACTGACCTCCTGGGGAGGGTGGGGGCGTTGGGCGGAGAGCGCTGTCTGGAACAAAGTAGCACAGTCTCCACCGAACTGGAAACATTTGGACACTTAACACTCACCGCCTTACAAGGCGACCGGGAACTGCGCTGTATTGAAATTTCATGGAATTGAAAACAAAAACTTTTACAATGTGGGAAAATCACTTTCAAGACAGAGACACTGATAAGCCACGGAGAATTTTAAACATAGATGGATACATCTTATACTGGAAGATTCCATTGGGTTTAATCTATGATTTTATGGCATGTGAGAACGAGAGGTACCTTAGAGACCCGTGAGATGTTCACATTTCAGCAAATGAAATCCTACCCACAAACCTAGTTTTATAAAAGAAAGAAACTTAAAAAAAAATAAATAAATCCAGCTTCGTTGTGGTAAGCACGAACTTGTGAGATTCAGTTTCGTGGAAGACCTTGCCTTCAGTCCCGCGTCTTATTCAAGTGCTGAAACACCCACATACCGGTAAGTCCTGGTGGTCAGTCTTCTTAAACAGCTTGTTTTGCAATTTCAGGAAGCTCTTTATTAAACAGACACTTTAGTCTGCGTCTACACAACGTTATGCCTTGTTAGTCGGTATTATACGTATACGTTTCTGCTACAGTCTATAAACAGTTTAGACTGTGTTTCAAAATGAAGTCAGACTTCATCCACACGACCCTGAGAATCTCAGGAGCAGATCTGGACCCCTGCCGAGTTAACAGCTCTTCGCACAAGAGAGGAGTCACCAGGACGCAGAGGAGACGGGTCACGGGGCCCAGTCACACGCGGGCAGGGCCAGGGTCAGGACTCAGGGCTTCTGCCCTTTAAGCCTATGCTCTCTGAGGCCTGTGCTGCCTCCGTTATTAAATCACTTAATTTATTAGCGCAAAAAGCAAAACCTTAGGGATGCTATTAACAAGATACTATTTCCAGTTCTTTTGGGAGTCTGCTAATTGCCCTTCCGTAAGTGCCGCTCATTATGATGAAGACTTTGATTAAATGTAGACGTCTAGACTTTCCACGATACTGCAGACACGCATCACGTGAATCTGAAGTCCCGGAGCAGCGCGGATGGCGCACTCAAATCCTTCAGCACTACGATACGCGCTCTTGATCAGTCAAAGGTTTTCGAGAGCCTGCTGTGAGCCAGCCTGGCCTGATTTCCCCTCAGGGAGCTTCCAGTTTGATGGAGGAGGGCTTCCATTTGAAGTGATACACATCCGTGCAGGAGGAATAATTCGGAGGGGAGCTGGCAGAACCTCACGGAGGTTGGGGCGCATGTGACAAAGGACGGGTCCAATGTGGAGAGAAGGGGCTTGTGGGTAACGGGGCAGAGCCGGGAAGGACAGCTGACATTCACGGACAGTGTCACCTTCTCGACGTGATTCTAAGGGCTGCCGCTCCACCCTTCCGCCGAGAGAGGCCGGGCAGGCCCAGAGCTCCTGCTCGCAGCCCGGAGGGCAGGGGCCGCACGGAGCCCAGGCTGGCCCGACCTCAGATCCCACGCTCCCATCCGCTCTGCCCCGCTGCCCTCGCTGTGTGTACGAGCCAGGCCAGGGAGGCAGCGGCTTGTGGGTGGGGATGTTTCCAGAGCAAAAGGCCTGCAAGGCCGGGAAGAGGCCCGTGGACTGTGTTCTAAAGTCCTGTGTATAATTTCGTAGGGCATCATGCTCCGGTTTTGACGGTCACTTAGGTAAGAGAGTATCTCTTTTAGCCTCGCAGACAATGGCCGACAAAGTCAGTTGAATACTATCAAGTACTGACTACCGCTGTAATGATGCACATGATTTACTTATGGGGTAGGGGCCAGGCATTATTTTTCCTTCATGCAAAAGAAGTCCGTGCTGAGAGGCATCCGCTCACTTCTCTTGGTGTCCCCTGAATCTGCTGTGGTGGCTGGCAGGGGGTGCAGCCGGTGCGCGAATGCTCAGGGAAGGAAGGAAGGAAGGAAGGAAGGAAGGAAGGAAGGAAGGAAGGGAGGGAGGGAGGGAGGAAATTTCCTCCTGCCCCTTCCATCTCCCTCTCATCTCCCCTCCTCCCCATCTTCTTCCATCTCCCCCCCAAACAAGCGTCGATTGAATGTGCCTAAGTATCGAATGTGAACGAAGTGGCTGAGTTCCCCCACTCCCATGGAATAGACGGGGAGGGAAGGCCGGGGACGAAGTTAGGCGACCAAACAAATAGTGCGGTTTCAGTTACTGAGACACGTAGTGAGGAAAACAGCGCTGGGTTATGGGACGGACTGTGCTGTACGGGGGAGGGAGAGTCGGAGGGGGCCTGTCTCAGGGGGCACACGGGACGGAGGGCTGGAGGCGGCCATGTGGACATCGGGGGCATGATGTTCCAGGAGGAGAGAGGAAGGGTCCTCCAGAGAGGGGTCGGGGGCCGGAGGGTTGTCAGCAGGGGGAAAGTGACCGAGACGAGGACGGACGGTGAGACACAGAGGTCTTTGAAGAACGTGAGGACTCTGAATGTTTTCCTAAGTTGTAATAAGCAGCTGCTGGAGTCAGCACAAACTGTAAAGAGAATTCCAGTCCTGCGTGCAGAGGACTGGGGAGCAGGATAGGGACCGGGAAGGAATTGCTGAGAAGGAAGCGAATCTGAGAAGTCACAGAGCCGGGGATCGTGAGGACAGAGGGTATGCCAGCCGGGCAGCCACGCCGACTGCTGGGAGACATTGAGGTGGGGGGAAGGGAAAGCAGCCCTCAGAGCTGAGCAGCTCGCCGGTCCCCGCTGGCTGATCGCTGGGTTCCCCGTGCACCCCTGTCTCAGGGGTGAGGGGATGGGGGGAGAAAAACAAAAGGAAAGGGAGGAAAAGGTTTTCAAAATTATCACGATGCTAGTCAGAAGGGACCTCAAAAATCAAAACCAGTTTTGCCACACTTATTTCCAAGGAGCATTTCATTTCCTCCCTCCCTTCCCCTTCCTTCCTTCCTTCCTTCCTTCCTTCCTTCCTTCCTTCCTTCCTTCCTTCCTTCCTTCCTTCCTCCCTCCCTCCCTCCCTTCCTCCCTCCCTCCTTGTCTTAAGACTTAGCAGAGGAGACGTTTTAGTTAGAATGATTAGTTGGAGCCAGAAGTGAAGTCCCTCAATTAGCATGCCTTCAAAACGCCATATGCAAGTGACTAACAAGTGACAGCCCGAGGCAGGAACACAGGGCTGGCTGGGAAGACACAGGAGAGCTCAGGGAGGCAGGGACTCTCGTCAACTGCTCCTACAGGTCCGAGGGCCCGCCCACCAAACCCAACACGTTTTCCCCCGCCACGAAGACGGAGACTGGAAAATGATTCTGACGGCAGCGTCTCTCGCTCAGCGCACGTTTGCCGGTACAGCCTATGCTCAGCTTTGTGCGAGGTTTCATGGACCACTGTCAACTTCCATAACCGCGGGGCTTTTGGGAAAAAGCAAAGAGAAAGTGAGAAGCCGTCTGGGTGACGGACGACGCAGCACAGAGCTGCGCAGAGGATGCCACCGCGAGGAAAGCGCTCCGTCCGGGCCTTGTGGCACCCGGTCGGCGCTCCCCTGGGCCTCCTCCCCGCGCCTCCCGGCCGCCTGGGTCTGGGTCATGGTCTTGACTACTTCACCACCTGAGCAGAAGCGTTTCCTGTTGTGAAAAACAACGTGAATGGCGCCGCTGCAGAACGGAGTCCGAGCTGCCAACCGGGGGGAAGCGTCCCGCACGTCTAACTCCTCAAGCCTTCGGGATGCTGGACACGGGCCGAGCGGCCCCTGGGCGCGGCCAGGCCCACACGGTATTCCGCCAACTGTTCGCAGAGGCAACGGGAGAGCAGGGGCTCCCACTGTGGGATTGGAAACTAACGACATTCTTCGGAATCAGCGCCACCTCGTACGGCTGACGAATAGCGTCCTTTATTTGCACCTGCAGAGTCTCCGCCTTGATCTATTGACACCGGCAGAAAATCCTTCCTTCCACTCACGTAATTGTTGCCCTTCCCCGCTAAAAGCCCCCTGCCTTCATCCCTTTTGGGAACACCGTTTGGGCTTCTGCCGGAACCCAGGCTTCTCGAATAGCTAATCTTTGGATCTCAAATAAACACTAGTGGCCTCTCACTCTGGCCTCTTATTTTTTTACATTAATGCCGTCATCACACTTCCAGCTGCCCAGTCAGCTCAGAAGCCTGGGCTGGTCCACTTTGCACGCGACCCCCCCCCCCCCCCCGCCGTAGGAGAGACTGAGTCTGTGGGACACATTTGAGATCTTGTGCTGCTGAGCTCTGCACTCAAAATCCATTTCTGTGGAGCTTAACGATCAATGACCGCTAACACTTTAAATGTGTCTAAACACAAGATCTGTTTGCACGTGAAGGCACCAGATGGAGCTGAGTTTCCAGTTTCTTCGCCCCCTGGCTCGTTCACGCGGTAAGGGAATGGAATCTTTTCACATGCTGCCACTGCGCGAGGGCTCTGTGGCATCCGATCCCATCGCTGGGGCCCGGCCCTTGAGGAAGTGGGAGCTTAGTCACACTGATGCGCAGGAGGTGGCGGAGACGCGTCTGAAGAGCAGACTGCTTCCGGTGAACTTGAAGGAGCCAAGCCTTCAGCAGGCTATCAAGGCCCTGCAGGATCTGTCCCAGCCCCCTCCAGCCACCCCCATCGGTCCTCGTCTCGGCTCCACCTTCTCTGCTCACACACTTTCCTCAGCTGAGTCTTGTCTCTCCTCGCTTGCATCTGAAAGCAATTTGCGTCTGGGCTCCTGTCCCTGCTCCAGGACCTTCCCGACCGCCCTGGCCCTTTCTCCTGCTTGCCCCACTTTGAACTCTGCGGCTTCCTCTGTCCCCTGCGACACTGTGAGGTTCTAGAGCAGCACCCACACTGAGAAATCGAATGGGGGCCGTGGATGTGACCTAAAATGCTCTAGCCCCCACATCGGGGAAGGAAAGAAGTGGGTGGGATTCATTTTGGCAATAAATTTTATTTACCCCAACATATCAGAAATATTACCATTTTATCGTGCCATCCACACAAAAATTATTAACAAGATTTCCCTATTCTTGTTTTTTTTTTTTTTACTACATCCTTGCCATTGTTTCTCACTCTGCATGGACAACCCCTGTCAGCGCGGACCAGGAGCCATGCCGCCCAGCCCAGTCCTCATGGGAAGGAAGTGTCCTTAGCTGCTGTGACGTCTGAGAGCATGTCCTGGTGGCGGGCTGGCCTCCCGACACACCTGTGCTTCCCTCTTCCGCGGTGCCACCAGTCCTGACGGGGCACGCGTCCATCAGGTTCACTTAAAGACCACGTTTCCCAGCCTCGCCTTGGAGCTCACGTGCCACGTCGTGGCTAGATCTGGTCGCCGGGACACCAGCAGGAGTGCAGCAGTTTCTGGGGTGTGCCCTTAAAAGGAAGGGGCGTGGCCACGCCTTCTCCGTCCTGTCCCCCAGGCGGACGTGCACCTGCGGTGGGAGTCACCTTCAACCACAGGGAGGAGGGCACCCCGAGGACAGCAGAGCCGCAAACTCGGGGTTCTGTGTTTCTGTCACCCCAGAGCCACAGGGGGGGCTGGATCGTCTGTGGGGACTGCCACCCGAGAGAGAAGAGAGACAAGCACCTGTCTTCTTTACTCGCGTGAACTTCATTTTTAACAGTTGTCTCCATTTACTTCCATCATCGTTTCTGGAACCGGACTCCCTGCCCTCTTGGTGGGGCGACAGCCATCCCTTCCCGCAGCCCCAGCGTGAGCTCGTGCAGGGTGGCCCCTTCTAACTGCTAAGACTAGGCCACGCATCTTACTCCATGCTCCCACCATGCCCTGGGCTTTCCCTTTGTTGGCATCCACGCGTGGCATGTTAGTGTCAGTGTCCCTACTCGGCTGCACGTGCCGGGAAGGCAGGGACCGCGAGGCACTGGGCCTGGTGCACAGAAGCGCTCCGTGTTGGCTGAAAGGATAAATGTGAACGGAGGGGCTTAACACGGGACTGAAGTGTTCTCTTGCTCTTCACGGCTGGCTGGAAATATTCAGTCCTGTCCGGTTTTCCCCAGGTCAGGCCAGACAGAGATCCTCGGAATGATGCTGCAGACAGGGGGAGGCTGGCTGGCCGGTCCGGCCGTCCAACCTGTGTCACGGGCTGGATTGCGTCCCAGAGGCAGAGCTGCTGAGGATTTAGCCCCTGGCACCTCGGAATGTGGTCTCGTTTGGAAACAGGGCGGCTGCAGGTGCGGCCGGTTAGGAAAAGTGCTGCTGGAGTTTTGGGGGGCGGCACCCTGACTCCACCATGGCCCGTGTCCTTCCCAGAAGAGGAGAGGGGGACGACGGCAGAGACTGGTGTGACGCATCTACAAGCTCAGGAATGCCAAGGACTGCTGGGGAACCCCAGAGGTCGAGAGAAGCAAGGAAGGGTTCTTCCCTGTGGGTTTCAGAGGCACTTTGACCTTGAACTTGTATCGCCTCCAGACCTGGCAGACGATAAATGTTCATTGTTGGAAGACCCTGCGTGTGGCACGTTGTAACAGAAGCCCTAGGAAACGCACGCACCTGCTCCGTGCACCTTTTCCTGCTGAGCACAACTCTGCAGCCTCGGCCAAGGGTCGGCCCACACTCGGCGCTGCCGGCCGGTCGGTGGCCCACAGATCGGACACCCACTGGTCACCCGCCCGTCAGCTCTCCACTAGGCCCCCATGGATCTTCAACACCGGCAAGGAAGCAGAGAATACTTTGCCGAGGAGTTGAAGGTATTTGTACCTTCTCAGGTAAGCTCTGCGGGGAAGGGGGAGGGGAGGATGTGTGTCCTCACCGCAGGGAGCAGGAGGGACAGACCCTTCAGCTCACACAGAGGCGCACAGGTTTCTTCTTCTCCCCAGACCCTTCCGAAAAGGCTCTGACCTTGAGGAGAAACATCCTGCTCCCTAGCCTCCAGCTGAGAATAAAGGAGGAGAGGTAACAGACGGGTGTTACTCTTGCTTGAGGCTGTCTGCTCCCACCGAAGGGGGCCAGGCCACAGTTCGGCGTCTGTCCTTCCCCCCAACAAAGCGTCTGCCCTCACAGGCAGAACACCTGGCACTACCAAGTACTTCCTGCTCCCCCCGCCTCCCTGCCCCCCCATTGGAAAGGCTCACTGGATGACCCTTTTCTGTTGGACAGAAGCCACATGAACTGGATGACCCTTTTCTGTTGGACAGAAGCCACATGAACTGGATGACCTTTTTCTATTGCACAGAAGCCACATGAAAGGTCAAGGCCACAGGCCAGGATTTTGCTTTCCCTGGGGCCCCGTGGGAGGGGAGACAGCAGCAGGGAGAAGTAGCTGCAGTGGCTTCTGTCCAGGTGACCAGCCCCAGGTGGCTCAGGTAGAAAAGCTTGGGCCTGATGTCTTCCCATCATTTCAACTTAACTGAAATACTCTAACATATTTAGTTCAAATCGCAGGGTGGCAATTAGGCTTCTAAATCTGACGGTGTGACGTGACAGAAGAAACCTCTGTTTCTCTGAGGGCTGCTTGTTGCTCGGTAGGAGGGTCTAATTATCCGTGGGAGGAGGGTTCATGTTATAAGCACCGAGACTGCCTTTCTCTCATGAGTCACTTACAAGGCTGTGATTAGGCTGGCTAAATTCACACAGGAGGGAAAAGATACGTTATTGCCCATCAATTTCTAATCTAATCTGTCCATTACTTAGCTGCTAGAAACTGACGTTCACCAAGGGGATTTTGACTCAGACTGCAAATCGTGACTATGTTGTATGTGATGTTAATTGATGAACTGAACATTTTGCTTTTAGGAATCAGTACCTCTATTTACCGTATTTGTTACGTGGCTCCTTCCCTCAAGAAGCCCATCAGAATTCCTTGCTCCGTAGTGGATACCAACACACCCATGGTCTGGCACGGGCCTTCCCCCCAAGCCACCATGTGGCCCAGCTCTGGACATCCGAGCTGCTCCTGGCGGGCCCTGGGGCATGGCGCTGGCTCGCCCCTCCGAAGTTAGATGGAGCCCAGCGGCCTGTCTGGCCAATGACCTGTGAGCGGAACTGACGTGGCAGCTTCCAGGCCAAAGCTTCCAGTGGCTGGTGATTACCTTTCCACCCCCTCTTCACCCTGCTTCGGTGTCGGCGACACAGGATGCCAGGGTCTCCCCAGCTGACCCCTGATCAGGGATGAGGGGACACAGAACTCCCCACCCACTTTAGTGCACATGTAGAGAGAAACCAATCTTTGCTGCCCTGAACCCCTAAAATTTTGAGGTTGTTTGTTATTGCAACAGATGTTAGTCTATACTGACTAAGACATAAAGGATATCTTTACATTTTTTTTTAATTATCTGGAATTTTCTTTTCTTTTGGATTTTAGCAGCCAAATTCTAAATATTTCTGAATGAAATCAGACACAGAACACCTGTGTGTCCTAGGGGCGGAGACAGTATGGGGGCCAGGTGAGCTGGCATGGGGAGGAGGGCGTGGCTTCCGCCTCACCTCCGCACTGGCCTGTGACACTCTCTGTGACCTGCTGGCGTTTGGTGGAACTTGGGGTGAAAACGAACGCTCTCGGTCCAACAAATCTTCCCAACTAAAGTTTAAACATCATGACTGGACCTGGACCCACACACACCATTGGTTTTATTTCGGCCTACGGAGAGTGTTAAAAGAATCTAAGGTAACCTTTAAAAACACAGACCACAGATAACATTCTGAACCTCCCTGGCAAGGTGAAGAGTTTGTCAAGGGAAGGACTTGCTTCGCCGTCACCAGAGTCTCGTCTGTCCCCGTTTGTCATCAGGCTCCCCTGTGCGTCCCACTCAGAGAACAGGCTCTGTCTCGTGTCTGTCACACGTGGGAAAGTGCAGACGGAGTGAGCTGTGTTTTTCTCGGAGTCTAAGACAGAGGCACTTTCTTCGCAGAGTGAATGATATTCCTAAGTGTTGAAATGAAAACTAAGTTACATAAAAAAAGAAATCCTCTCGTGGAATAACCGACACCCATGAGTGTTATTCTTTGCCAGACCCTGTGGCCTTTATGTCCAGCGTCTGGTTCATTCACACAACACGTGGGCAGGAACACACCCTTTTATCCCAAGTAGCCTTTGCCAGCCCTGAGCTCAGCTTTTTCCATATCTTAACTCATTTAATCGCTAGGATGGGCCCAGGAGGTAGGGACGTAAGGACCCTGTGTAAGGGGAGTGCATAGAGGGGGGTGGACTGCGGGGCAGTGGCTGGGTTCGGAGGCAGGTGCGCCTCGGTGGGGCTCCACCCTGGGGGCCCCTCCGCTTCTGCTGGAGGTCACGTCAGAAGCAGGCCAGCCTGGTGAGACAAAGCGCTGCAATTGCTGTGTTTTAAAGAACGACCGTAAACATCATTCACTGCCCCACGGGGTGGCAGGGAAAGGAAGCCCAGTGTGAGACTTCTGTTAGAATCCACTGCCAGGGAAAGAGGGCTTGCTTGCTTCCCTGGGGGCACCACCACGCTTCCATCTGACCAAGGGGACCGTGTCAATGGCCCGGCCCCTCCCGCCTGGGTGATCAAGATGCCCCAGGCTTCGCTGTAGCTTCTCGGAGGCCTCTGTGGTCGGCGCAACCCTTGCTTCATCTGTACTCTGGATTTTCAACCTTGAGTTATGGTGTATTACTATTTTATCACATTTATTCCTGTAGCATAAAAACATCAATACATTTTAAGGCCATATCAATAACAGAGGTGGAGAAATAGAGGGTGTGATTTTTCATGTTTTAAGAGGTCAGAGAGCCAAATTACATGGTTGAAGATGATCCGAAGAGTCTCAAAGGCTGGACGGAGGGGCCCAGGCTGGGCAGACAAATCCAGGGAGCGTGATGGAAAACCAGGAACACGGAGGAACCTCAGTCCGAGCTGTGCAAACAAAGTCCGACTTCCCAGGGAAGACCCTGGGTGACGGGGACCAGTCAGGGACTGTCCCACAGACAGCCCCTGCTGGGTGGTCCCCACCCTGAGAATCACTGTCCTGCGCAGGGAGCCAGGAAGGAGTGGGCTGCAGCCTCAGGTGTGCCGGACGGAGAAAGGGTGGAGACCCCTCCCTGCACGCCACACGTCCCACCTGAGTTGCCGTCACGGTCGGGAGTTAACACAGCAGCGAACAGAACAAACAGCAGAAAACCGGCATCCGCATTAACGGCAAACTCGATAGAAGCCAAGTTGGCCACTTAAATAATGAATCTGTTGACAAATGCGCTTCAGGCAACTGCCCCGTGCCGTCACGGTGTGGGAGTCCATGGCTCTGAGGGGCGTGGGCCAGAGGGACGAGCTGAGTCAAGGACAGTGCAGGCTGGGGGGCTGGGGCCCAGATTGCGTGGTGGGGGGTGCTGTGGTGGGGAGGCCCCAGCGCAGGCAGCCAGGGCTGGCAGGCCATGTGTGAGTGCACGGGTCAGCAGTCAGACGCTTGACTCTTTTTAGGTAAGTGTGACCAGGCCGCCCAAAGGCGCACTCAACTGCAGCCTGCGGTCGGGGCCGCAGAGCGAGGCCGGCCGCGGGGGCCACGGTTCTGACAGCAGGACAGCGGGTGTGGCCTGGAGCCACAGCCAGGACGCGGCCCACAGGGCAGACGTGAGGCTGCCGAGAAGAGTGTGAGGGGTGGGCCTCACGCGGTGCAGCTCAGCCGCGCTGCACCAGTGGCCTGGGGTTGGGAAGGACTTCTGTGCAAGTTCCTCTCTGGAAATCATGGTTCTCCCCCAAAGGACCTGGGCTTCCTGCCCCTTCACGGGACACCTGCCCGTGAAGGAAGGGGTGTGGGGCTGCCCCGGGAGTGTGGGGGAGGCTCCAGGCCTGATCTCAGGTTCCCTGTGGCCTGAGTGAGACTCCGTGGGGCTGAGGAGAAGGCCCCGTTTAGGGGAGGGTGAGGTTTAGTCCAGGAAGCTCGGCTTTGGAACGTGGCTTCATCTCTGTGGATGCAGGGCTGTCTCCTACCGAACGTGCCTGCAGCACCCGCTCAGCTTGGACACGGGGACTCGGGTAGATGCATCGTGTGTGGCTCTGCCCCCAGTGACCTGACTGAATCCTCTGTGACTCTGGGGCGACCCCCACCAGCTGTGATCTGCCATCTCTTCTGCTAAGGGGCCTCCCGCTGCCCGGGCCACAGGGGCTGGCTCCGGGGAGCTGCCGGGCGCGGTCCAGCCTCTGCCGGGGCCCAAATCCCCCTCTGTCAGCACGTGGCTGTCGGGAGGCGATCCCCCTTCCTCTCACACTGTCCCCTGTAGCCTCCCTCTCTGCCTGTTCTCTGTCCTGACTCTTTTCTCTACGCCCAACGCGCAGCTGACGTGTTCTGACCACTTAATCCCACGTGAGGTGGGGAACCCTTTCTATACCCGCATTTCAGTGCCCAGTGCAGCCTCCTTACGCCGCGCAGCGAGCCGTGTTCTCATCGCAGGCTTTCACGTGCCGCGGGCTCTGCCCCTCTCACCCCCAGCCGGAGACTGGACCCCTGACTGACTTCTCCACCGTCGCAGGGTGCTTGCGTGCGAACAGGCCCCGGCCCAGGAACGGGCGCTCTGCCCACAGCAGCCGACCGAACCCGTGACCTGCCCTTCCTGACCGGGGAGCGCCTTTCTGTTTCTATAGTCTTACCTTTGGCATCGAACTTCATGATAAAACGTATCCATGGAAACCCTTCACTCGTAGAAGTATTGCACGTTGGGTATAAAAGCCGGACCATTTTTTTTTTTTTTATAGCGCCACACAGACTAATAACTGTTAGTTTGCAATCACAGACTACAAAAGGAATGATTGCGCGGATATTGGAGATGCCAGGTGCTAATTCCACAGCCAGGACCGCCTGTGTCCTTGCAGTTCAGTTCCCGATGGCTCACGCCGATGGGTACTTGCTCCTGCGTGTGCTGAAATCAGATTCAGGACCTTCTTCCGCGGACTCCCAGGAATAGATAAAGCCTGAAGGTCAGCTGGCACGGACTCCCGCCTCCGGGCACTTCAGGACGCGTGAAGCGACTTCTCCACTCTCTGTCCTTAAGCAGCCCCGTCTCAAGGAGAAGAGAAGTGAGTGTTCTTTCTACCTCGGAAACGCTTCCCCTCAGGGACAGGCCTGCTGGCCCCGATGTTCTGCATTATCCATGATTACAAATCCTCCCCCGCTGCCTTCTAAGGCTGTTTCTGGGGGCTGTGTCCTCAGCGGAGCAAGAAGCATGGTCCGCGTCGCCCTGGTCACATCCCTTAATGCCCAGTAAACCCACCCGGACTTGTTTCTCCTCCTGCTTCCTAAGCCCAGATCCTCGAGCCTCTCCTCAAAGAGCAATTTTGCAACTCTTGAATCATTTTAATATGTTTGTGACTCTCAGCTGAATCATTTCCAATTCATCTACATCCCACTTAGTTATTTTTGCCCCAAATTAAGCCCCAGGGTGATGCAGACGTGACCAGAGCTGAGAACAAGGGGAGAGGCGCTTCCCAGGCCTGGCGTGGGGCCGCTCTGTGGCAACATCGCGGGGACGCCTCTGCATTTTGCTTTTGGTGAATGCTACACTTTGGATCTTTCTAATCGGTGCTTGAGGAAAAAAAAACAAAAAACTGTTTAGACTTAACGTTCAGAAAGAAAATTGTCTTTCTAGGAGGCCAGAAAGAATGGCAGAGCCTCAGAAACAGAGGTGGCTGACTCGAGGGGCCTTGGAGCCCAGCAGGGGCCATGGGTGGACAGCAGGGTGGGACAGCAACTGGACCCCGAGCTGATTAACGGGGGGACCCTTGCTCCTCCTTTGGCTAATTTGTTCCTACGAGAATGAGATTCAGTGTAGGTAGACCTCCTCTGGTTTTTATTTTCTTAGGAGAACCTATAAGACTAAATTTGAAATCAAACATCCCAATTAAAAAATGGCAGTGTGCGAGAATTAAGCCGTGGTGCGGCACACACCCATGTGGCCACGGGGCAGCCGAGCCCCGAGGGAGGGCCTGGTTCGGCCGTGGGGCCCCGGGCTTGTTCTCTCCCCAGGACGCAAAGCCTCCACCTTGCTTGTTGCTTCTGCAGCACAGTTCTGAGACATCTGCATCACTGAGACGCATATTCTTAATACGCAAACACTTCCACAAAATCGCGTTTTAAAGGAATATTTTACAGGAAAGCAGCTCCAACTCCGTGCTCCCTAGTGGTGGGATCACAAATGCCGGGGCCGTTAGAAATGACAAACGTCTGCGGATCGGAGCCTTCCTCGCACTTGGTCAGGCGCTGGCCGTCGCAGCCGAGACGCCGGGGTGTGGGTGGGTCTGCGCTCTCCACTTGGAGTTGCGGAGCGCGAGGCCAACGCCGCACAGGCTGAGCCCGTGGAAGGAACGGACCCTGCGCGCTCAGCACTCCAATCTGCACCCCCAGCAGGCCCCACTCATGGGCAAAGGTTGGTCTGAGATGGGGTCCTCAGCCTGGAAAGGCAATTTAAGCAAAGTGCTGCACCCCAGTTACACGGCACAGTTACTTGTGCCAGTCCCAGCCTGGGTGGGCCGGGACCCAAGGGAGCCAGCCAGCGCGACTAAAGCTCCCCTTCTGTTTTGATGGCCTTTAAGGAAATAACAGCAGGTCAAGATTTTGTATTGTTATCTCTCTGAAAGCAGAGAGTAGAAGGTGTCAACCTGTGTCATTTGGGTTAAAGGTCCCGGTGGGAAGGGCTCGGTGGGATGAAACAGGGCCCCCTTCCCTCCGGGGCCATTGTTTGTGGAGGGCCTGTTGGCAGAGCCTGGTCTGGATAAAGGGAAGAGGTTTTGTGTATCAAAGAAGCCAGTCCAGACGCAGCTTTTCTTGGCTGATACGGAAAATGCTGTTTTTAAAGAGGCCACTGATCTTTTGTTTGCTGCAGAAAATGACGTAACCTCTTAGGATAATGGACTCAATCTGTAACAGAGGGCAGTTTATCTTAAAGTTCGATGCCACATTTCTCACATTTGGTAACAGTGACATTGTTTCAGAGGAAGGAGAATAAACGTTCTTTGTAGAGACTTTGTAAACAGATGGGGTGATCCCTGAAGACGCTGGGCCGTGAGGCGTGAGTCGCTGTGCAGGGCCGCTGGGTTTGCTGGGTCGGAGGCACATGCAAGTGCAAGCACAGGAGGCAAATGAGCACAAATCAGCTCCTCTTTTCCTGCACGTGGACAGTCTGGTTGATCTAAACTTTGGCCTCAAGGTGATACTTGGCAGTTACCGGTTTTCCCTTCCAGTGGTATATAAGCCCCATGAGGCTCGGGGCTGGCAACGTCAACTGGAAACAAGTCCCGTTATTTCTAGACTCCTCGGTAACCGGCACGGAGGCGAAAGGAAATGGGAAGGATGGAGGAGGAGCAGGAAACGGTGCATCTGCCGTGGACTCTGGAGCCGTGTCTGCCATGCTCGCTGTTCCTGGGAAGGGTGTTTGTCCGTGATGACTGACCGGACACGTCAGGAAATTTGGTCACATGGTGGCCAGTCCACTCAAGAGCACCAGGCCCTCAGGACAGGCAATAACGGTGAAGACCTGCCCCAGTGACCCCACAGCAGGTCTTTAAAGGGCTGTCACTCCTTGCAGCGTTGCCAGGCCAGGGGTCAGGATGAAGCGGAGCAGCTGGGCAGCGAGTTGCCAGGTTACGGTGGGACCCCCGTGGCAGGTGGGTTGATCTTGGAAAACAACCATCAGCCGGTTGGTGTGGAAAGCATTAGTCTGGGAGCAGAATGTCGCACTTCCGCGAAGACGGCTCCCGTGGTTCTGTTCGTTCTGTCTCTGGAAAAGCTGCGCTCGCTGTGACTGATGGCGCAGCTCCTGTCTTCATTTCCCTGACACACCCACATGTGTGCACATGCGTGCCACCCCGTGTCAAGGGCCAGTGTGTGAAGTAAGGCTGCCGCATGAGGGGAGTAAGAAAACAAGGGTACCGAGCATGCTCAGCATCAGTCTACAAATGGAAGAGCCACAAAGGACGACATCACTAAAACAGCCCCAGGAGCAGTTAATCGGTTATTAGAGAAAAAAATACTCTGACTGAAAGCTCTCAGAACGCTGCAAACGTGATAAACCGGAAACATGGTTGGCAACAACTGTAAGGAAACGGCCGGTCATCCACATGAACCCCCGTGAGGGTCAGATGCCCACACTGTCCGGAGGGAGACCTGGGGGTGGCGGGCATGGGGAGATGGTGTGTAATAAGAAACCGACTTCCTCAACATCCATTGCCATGGAAACTCCTGCCAACAACGGAGCACTTGCCAAGCCACCGGAAGGGCTGCCTAGCAGTACGGACGACTCGCTCGGTTGCAACCAGCTGCGCGTTTCTCATGGGCAGCCCGATAGGGGTCCTCCGGTTCACCCTCCCGGACATGTCTGGCTGGACTGTGGTTCCCGAGGAAATACCACACAGGGCTTGTCATGAACTCTGTACGCCAAATAACCGTGTAGTCTGGCGGGGGTTCCTTCCACCTTTTGTCGTTGTGAGATGAATATTCTACCCGGAAAGCGAAGAATGACAGAGGACGGTCCATCCGACCCTCACCGACGGCACGCCTGGCCCCCCCCCCCCCGTGGTGCACACAGAGGTGGGCTCCTGAGTGAGCGGTGCCACCCCCAGTCGCTCCGAGGTGGCACCGTGCCCCCTGCTTTCTCGGTGACTGTCTCCGCCTTTAGGAACAGTGCCTTCATCACTGATAACCCACGAGGCGTAAGGACTTCAGGGGCGCTCGGCGTCAGCCTGCCCTCCCACCTCCCCTCCCCACCGCTGCTCCTGCGTTTTCCGCCCAGGACCCGGACGAATTGCACGCGCGAGGAATGGAGATGTTCAGGGGTTTCCTTCGGGCTCACGTGCAGATGAATAAGCTGCTTTACAGGAACAATAAATTGGCTGCCTTGTAAGTTATTACATCCTCAAACTACGGCAGGATATTCCCAGTCGAGACTGAGATACACCTTTTTCTGAAGCAGCCCTTTCTGCTTTTGCATGTTTACAGGATGCATTTTCTAAGGCGAGGGTGGGCCGGCAGGTAAACCGGCTGAGCCGGGACACGAGGGAACCTGAACCTGGGAGTTCTGCTGGGACTCACGGCCCCCACACGGCCCTGCCGTCGGGGGCTCCTCGCTGCAGCTGCTGCTGCGGATTTTCACGGCATCGCTGCCCCGCCCCCGCCAGCCCTGGACATCTCAGGGTGGAGGCCGCCGCAAACAGGATGCTCGACCACGAGCTTGAGAGTGGGGTTTAGCTCCCACGTCGGGCGCTGGGAGCCGGGTGGTCTTGGGCACATTATCGAACGTTTCTGACCTTTGTGCCCTTCTCTATAAAATGGTGACAGAAGCAGTGCCTTTACTGAGAGAGGTGTCGAGGGGACCGATGGAAACAACAGAGGGGCCGCATTTTGTAAACCACGAAGGTCTATGGCAAGGATGTTGCTCTGTAACGATTAGATTTTCAGTGGTTACTCCCCAAAGACCAAGGCCCCAGGTCCCTGGCCGCCAGGAGCCCCACCGTCCTGAGGCCTCCTGGGAGTCCCTGAGCTGGGCCCTGTCCCCTGCCCCCGACAGGATCCATGGTGGAGTCTGTGGAGCTTTGCTAATTGTTTTGGTCACTTTTGGGTTATTCTGGGGCAACCTAAAATAAACCTTTATTTTGCCTCTGGAAGGAGAGCACTTCCTGAACTCTGATCTTCTGAAAAGTGGAAACTTGCCTCTTTGTAACACTACTGTCTAGCATGTTTCTTGGCATCCAGGACCTCCGTGCTGCGAATAAATAATGGATTGGAAGAACGAATGAATGGGAGAATCAATAAATGGACCAATTACAAAGGAGTAGAGAGAGTAAAAAGCAAAACAAAATGGATACCTTCCTGGCTCACCTTTCTGCAAACTAGAGATGCTCATTCTCTGGGCGAGGACTCTCGGGGCAGGCTGCACACCGGGCTGGGCTGCCGAGGGCGGCCGCGGTCCGGGGAAGCAGCACACGCAGGGCCCGGCCTGCACTGCAGGGTCGGACCCTGCAAAGCCAGGAGTGGGAGTCTGAGCAGTGTGGGGGCAGCATTTACTGAGGGGCGGGGGGCTGTGGACATGAGGTGTGAAGGAGAGGCACGAAAACAGAGCGGCACCAGGGGGGCTGCTTTGAGGGATGAACTTGCGTGGATCTGAGTGCACAGGACGAAGACGAGGGAAAGTGAGAGAAGGACCCAGGTCGTGAGGCCGGCACCTCCGGTTCAGGCTGTCTGCGCAGAGGGGACGGGAGAGGAGAAGGTCACAGTGGGGGCTGACGTTCTCTGTGACGCCTGCAACTCGGAATGGGGGTGGGGGCCCCATTCTGAAGAGACTGGGGCCCAGAGACTAGAAGGAACCTTTGTCACTGGGATGTGGTTCCGGGAGATCTGGGGACAGGCAGGACCGCACACCTTCGGGACCTGCCCAGAGGGCAGGCCCCTGCAGGCTCCCTTGCGTCTGACACCATGGGCTCCCGGGGTCCCAGGCAGGAGGACTGAGCTTGGCGGTGAGACTTACGAGACCCAACCTTCAGGAAAAACTTCACAGGACGCGTGAGGGAAATCCCATCTGCGTCTCGCTTCCTTGACAAAATATGAAGCAAAGGGGCAGCGTCTCCGGGTTATGCTCTAAATTGTGGTAACCAAGTGACTACACCGGAGAGTCCCGTTTTTATTGTTGTTCTTTTCTCCAGCTTCATTTTCTGAACAGCTGTTGTCTACGCAGTACCGAGGCGAGGAGTGGCCACGCACCGCTCTGCTCCCGTCCTCTGCGTTGCAAGGACATGCGTGGCAGCGGTATCGACTTCAAAAAAGGTGCAGGTGACCTGTAGAATCACCATATTAACCCATCGTTTCCTTTATTCTGGACTTCCTGTGAGTCATCACTCGTGTGTATAATGGCTACATAGTTGCATCAGAGTCCGTGTAATTCTGTGGGGGCTTCCTTTCAGGTGGCAACATTACCTTCAGAGACGATTCTTTTTTTCCAGGCCTTTGGATGTGAGAATGAGAATCAGGATTTCTCAACATTTAAAGGAGGATTATTTAAGAAGAGGAGTAAATTGTATTATTTCATTCTCTTACGACAATTAAGCAGATTCTCTCTAGCACTGATCTGCAGGTTGAATAAAGATAAAATGGAAAGACCACATTGCCATTTTTCAGAGTTTCCAGACCTCTACATGCTCATCCACTATTTATAAGTCAGCTGACGCCTACCTGCCGGTTGCTTAGCTTTCACCTTGACAGGCCCCAAGCGCCTCTGGCGGGACTACAGCCGACAGAAACCACCACTGCCTAGGCCCCGGCGCCTAGTTAGGCAGACGGTTAAGAACAAGGAGGAAAAGGCAAATGGCTTTTCACACACGCACTAGAGAAAATTGGTTAACCTGGTAACCCCTGGGAAAGGAGATCATTCTTCCCCCCATCCCCTGAAGCCTGTGAAGTTCAACACTACGTGATTTATCTGGATGACCTGCAGGTGCTGCATATAATTATTTAAAATAGCCATTAAGTGAGCTTTTAAGAAGCCCCATGTGGTGGTGCTGCTAATGTGAGGGCAAAGGACGCGCTTTCAGCAGGGAAACCGGGAGCAGGGAGGGGCCGGCGCTTCCAAGCTGTGTCTGGAAGGAGAAGAGGGGAGGAACATGGTTCTTGAATAAACTGTCACTTCGACGGACACCTTTGCTGTGAAGACGGAGGGCGCACTTCCAGGAAGCTGTTCCTCATCGCGTGCATCATTCCAAAAAGTCGCGTCTCACCCGCAGGTTTTGGTAAGTAATTGTTTCTGATTAATGAAGAAACGGCATCTCGTACAGCGGACAGGAAGAGCGTTGACTTTGGCTTAGGTGATTTTGGAGGATGCAGGTGTCGTTCCGTCTGCCCCAGGGAGGGGCAGTGGTGTTGGAGGAGGACTGTGGACACCTTCTGTCACGTGGGAGCGTGTTTTCCGTCACCAGCTTGCACGGCCCAGGGCGGGCCTGTTTGGCCGGAGCCGAGCTCCCTGCGATGGACTACTTATTTCAGTCTGTTCGCCCCTGACCAGGCTTCCTGGGACCTGCGAGCAGCAAGTCCATCCACCATCGCCACATCTTGTCTCTCACGTGGTGGCATCGCAGAGCGCCAGGCCCACCGAGCCCTCCGTTCCGGGAAGGCCCGCTCGGCAGCACCGGGCCACACAGAGAAACAGTGGAGTCGAGACTCAGTGTTGTCGTTACGCAAATCCTCGTGCATGACCTGACGGCGCAGAACTGTGCCCACAGCTGGGAACGAGGTCGGTGCTGGGGCTCTGGTATTTGCTGAGGCTGTGAGAGGTGGACCTGGCAGGGGAAACCAGATGAACTGGCCTGGGACCGCTCTGCGGTGCCTCGACAGTTTCCTGTGCATCCACAGTTACTGCAGAATAAAAACTGACGAGATGAAACCTAGAGGACCACTCTTTCCTCCGGGAGACAGACAGACGTTGCTAGCGCTGTGGCTTTGATGGGAGGGTGACTTGGCTTCTAGCAGGTTGCATATGTGACTGCATCTCCAGACACTGCAGATTAAAGCCACTGGCCTGGGGGTGAATGGCTGGCTGTGGGCACATTCACTGGCAGCTGAGCACTGGGGTGGGGAGGTCACACTGGAGCACGACGGTGGGGCGGACCCCTGCTCGGAGGTCAGGTGGCCCTCAAACGCTGTCAGTCCTGCTGCCTATGGGTGGGTGGGAGGGCTTCCCAGCACCCACTGACCGCTGAGCAGAGAGGGTGACGAATCTGGGGCTTCCCAGCTTCACCCCCAAATCCTGCCCACCTCCACCCCCAGCCTGCTATTAGTGCCATCTGACTTTCTCCTCTAAATATATATTCTAAGGCAATGTCTGGATGAGGAGTGAGAAACCTTCATTAAGAAGCAGAGACACATTACTCGGCAGGGAGAGCACTAAGTTTATCCCCCAGACTTGCCCCATTTGTTGGCCAATGTTAATTGATGGTGGAAGTATCAGCACCTCTTCCCCGGAGACTCTGGACTGTCTGGAGGGAAGGGATGGGGGGAGGGTTGGGTGGATTCATCGATCAGGAGCGGCCAGGTGCTGGGGGTAGTTAAGGGGGCCCCTTGAGAGTGAAGAGGCTGGAAAAATGCGCCTGTCTTTTGCGGGTCCTGTTATGATTTTACGTGGGGCAGCCTTCACAGCACTGTCAGTGGCCTTCTGGCCAGGAGCTTCTGTCTCAGTGCCCTGCCCGCACCCGGGGCTGGACTAAGAACACTGTCAATCAATCTGGAACCACCTGGAAGAGGGTGGGGTTTGGCTAGCAACCAGAGGAGGCTTACAAGAGAAAAACCACCTTAGCGGACGTAGTTTCTTTCCAGGGAGAAGCAGGTGGAATGAGGGCTGGGGAGCGAAGCTGCAGTAAAAGCTTTGCCAACAGTGACCCCTGCGGTGATGACCGGCCACGCCCACGCCTGCGAGGTTAACAGGCCACACTCGACAGCTGCCAATGATCCGTGTTTAATGATGGGTTGAGACCCTCCTGGGCTTTCTTCACTTTCCGGGCTTCTCTGCACCATGCTCGAGTCTAACAAAAAGAGTCAGTTCTCCATCCCAGTGTGTCCTGAGGACGAACAGTCTGGCCGTACCCAAGAGTTGGCAGTTATTAGCTAGACATCAACAGAGAAGCTTATAGCTAAAGGTGCCCTAAAGCTTTTAAATCCTGGGTCTTATTTGCTCGGTGACTTGGATAACATCTTTGAAAGCATGCTCACAAATCTACCGATGGCTTCTTAAAATACCTTGATGGCTGTAGAAGAGGAATTCAGTGTCTGATGTAAGTTTGATCCACGAGAAAATTGGCCTTCTCCAAACGAAAAGTAGTGAAGATGTTATATATAAAGACTAAATAAACTCTTCACAGTCATCTTTGTGTTGCCGATACAAAGCCTGGTGTCCAGTGCTGACCAGATGGCCTAGAATCTGGTTCAGGATTGGTACCCCCGCTGCTTGTCAAGACCGATCCCAAGGCATAGTAGACACAGAAGAGATGATCGATTGGGTATCGTTACTAATCGATCAGGGTTCTCCGGCCTCTTTTCCTACGTGTGCAGCTGCACACCGCACCTGGTCCTCCGTGGGATGTCAAACTTACAAGAGGGCCACAACGCCAGCTCACACAGTGTCACGGTTGGCGGGTGCGTCTGGGTCACCTCTGGATCCAGACAAGATGATGAACGAGAGAGTGATGAACAACGACCACCTACGAGCAATTCATTGTTCATTTGCCTAAACATAGTCACTTGGTAGCCGTGGGAGAAGGTTCTTTCCATTTCAAAGACCTCACTGCTCATCTATTTTTACAAGTCACTAAAACCAAGATTAAACGGAGATACTAACCTCTTTGTAGTGAAGTCCCAGTAGAATCGTCTGGAAACCCGACTGCACGGAAGAGTGTGTGCAAGATGCAGTGGTTGTCCAGGGGACAGTCTCTCTCTTCCTGAGCCTGAAACATGCTGTTTTTGTATTTGAACAAAATCCTGAAGAAGCCCTGCCCTCAGAGAAGGGAGACCTGACCTCTAACTGTGAGCTCAGTGCACATGTGCCTGCCAAACTTCGACGTGTGATGGATGGATTGCCCGGGGATGCTGTACAGCAACTGTTATCGTCTCCATGTCTAATGAGCAAACTCCGAGGATGATCGACCGTCAACCATGTCCCATTTCGGGGGTGGCTCCGTCTTGGGATTATCAGGCCTCTTAGTTCGATTGCTGGGGCTGTACAAGTCCTTCCCATCGGAACCCCGGCGAGCACTGGTTGTCCACTGGATGCTGCAGAACGAGCATCCATGGCACAGAGTGGACATGAGCTTGGCATCCAGTCCTTGCTCATGACACTGAGCATGCAGGCCAGCGGCGCAGCTGTGAGGACCGGCATCTCGGAGTTCACAGGCTCCGTGCAAGCAGCAGCTTTATCGGGGGTGGTCAGCTTGGCAGGCAGGGTGTGGAGAGGATGCACTGATGTGGCGAGTGTGCAAAGTTCTTCTTGGAGAGGAGCTTTTAAAAAACACCGACCGGGTTTAAGTGTGATATTTAAGTGGATGTTTCCATATTGTGCTGCCTCCCCAGGGCATTTAGGAAATCCATTGATAATGTGTTTGTGGTTGTCAGAATGTCTGTTATGAAGCTCAGGCTGTGTGGAGGGCTGACCCCCAACAAGAGAGCAAGGCCAGGCCTGCGGGGAGCAAGGAGAGGGGAGAGGACGGGTGCGGCTGCCGTGGTGACGAGTGGCAAAGACAAGTGGGGCGATGGATCAGTGGGATTGTCTATTAAATCAAGAAAAACACAACTTGCCCCTAACATCACCTCTGATGGCTTCTAAGACCAGCTGCTTCCCTGATGCCCTGCCGGGGAACAAATTGCTTTCCTAGCAGGACATTTGGACACTCCCGCATTAATGGATGCAGGTCCCAGCATGCCTAGCCAAGCGCGAAGGCAATTTGATATGAGCAACCCTGTCATCTCAATTTAGGACATCAGCCAGGATGCCCTGCAGGGCACTGCCACAGCTTCTGGAAGCACACGGTGGGAGCTCTTCTCGGCATCCTGCGGCTGCTGGAAGCTGGGGTTCTGGTAAACTGTCAGGGCAAGGAGAACGGGAGACATAATGCAAAGGCAACAGCAGCCAGCGCTACCCGAGGGCATCGGTTTCATGTCACATGGCTCCCACTCTGCAGAGAACAGGGGCCAGGCTAAGGGGACCCCTCTCCACCCTGGCCCCTTGCACAAACACCAACAAAGAGCCCAGTGATCCCTCATAAATCAAGGCGTGTGAGACGCTAGATGGCAGACACTGCACAAGGAGGCTGAGGACATGTCGAGTGAAAGAGGGAACTTCAGGTTTTCATTGTCACGGTCACTTCTCCAGCCTCAATACTGCGCAGGCAAAAATGAGCCTCGGAACACCGGGCGCAGGACAGAAAAATAATAGTCACTGTTTCCTTCCTCCCTCCCTTCCTTCCTTCCTTCCTTCCTTCCTTCCTTCCTTCCTTCTTTTCTTTCAACTCTAAACACATCATGTATTGGTCCACAGTTTAATAGTTTCTATTTTATTTTTGCCTCAGCAAGGTTATGGCTGAGTGCAATGTATATATTGTGCTATGATTATATTTTTGACAAGGATTCTCATAAAAATTAGCTTCACGTCTAACTTTCCAAATCTGGAGAGAAGTAAAGTTTTATGAAATTTTTTAGCGCCACCCACTGGAGCACCAGGTCATTTCGAGCTGCTGTCATTCAGACTAACCGCTCTGAGAGGGGTCCGTAGGTACATTGAGAAGAAAGCACATGGCCGTGGAGAAACACGCAGACAGAGCTCTGCAGACAGACCGTCTCGGCGCGAGTGGGTACAGCGAGACAGCAGGGGCCCACTCGTGCTCACCCCCAGGGACTGGCGATCACATCGCTCACAGTGCTTTGCACGGCATCACTGTCAGTGTGAGGCAGGTGGCCACTCCCGTGAACTTTGCCCCATAGCACTAGGCTGTGACAAGTCACAGACCATTGTTAGCAGGCTGTGCATGTCCCTGTGGCACACAGTCAGGGCCCTGGGGAAAAGGTCTTCCCCCCCGTGTCGAGTGTCTTGGATGAGGTAGCAGTGTGGCAAAGGTTAATTTAATGGGGGTTAAATGTGTCTTAAAACGTGCTGCTCCTCCTCCCCGCCCCTCCCCCCTCCCCCTGTTCTGTCTTTGCAAACTCATGCACACAGGGACAGTAACCCTCTTCAAAACACTGTCTGGGAAAAAGCACCCAGTGCAGAGAGCACCTGTGACCCGAGCGGAACCTCTCAGAAGAGTGAGGTTAGAAGTGACATTTCCCGTATCGCTTGGGAATTTGGGGATAAAACATAACTCAGTCCATGGATTTTTAAAATATGGCTCCTACTCACAACATTCCCATTAATTTTTTATTAAATATTTTTCATATAAACAACCCTTTACTTATTCCCATGACTGCCCAGGTAGTGAAAAGAAAATGCTGATGACTTTTACGCATAGCACCCTCACAGCACCCTGAAGGGGGTGCAGATTTTTCTGGTCGATGGGACGTCCTGCAGGCAGGGAGAGACACCCCTCGGGGTGTCCCCAGCACCTGCCGGAGCAGAGGCTCCCTGCCCACCGCACAGAGGGTTCTGAACTAAACGTGGTCACACAGAAATCCACCGTCTGTGTACCTTCGGAAAGAAAGATGTTTCGCAACTATCTTCAGACTCAACCAGAGTTAGAACCAAAATTAGGTTCGGCCGAGCTCCGGAAGGACGGTGCCCTTCAGCCCGAGTTTGCTCAGACACCCGCCACCTCCTCTGCTTGCGCAGGGCCCACGCCCACCGACACGGGACGAAGTGTGATCAGCTCCTCCGAGGGGAGGAAATACTTCTTCAAAGGCATTTTGAAGATTAAAGTTTTCAAAGTTACACTTTTACCTGCCATCACAGAAGAAAGCGAGAGGCGTTCCGCCTGGGAGTGCGGCGTCCACCTGTGTCCCTTAGATGAGGTGGCAGGGGCAGGGCAGGGCCTGCCATAGCCGAGTGGGCTGTGGTCCCTACCTCCAGGTGGCGTGTGGCATCACGGGAGGCGTGATGGGACATTCCAAAGCCTGGCTTTGGTCTCTGTTTTTTGCACATGTCAAAACCATCAGGTATGTTTGCTTTTGAGGCTTTCTCCATAGAGGCTGCCCGGACAAAGGGCATTTCAGTCCCTAAAGGGGACACCGAGACATTAGAGTCATAGCCCTCATTTGCACTTTCACGATGCGGGTGTGAGTGAGCGGGGGTGACCACAGGGATGCGCGGTGTGAGGTTGGCCCTCAGGAGACAGCGGGGCAAGCCTGTGTGTAAGGCTGGCCATGCGGTCGCGGGCCTGAGTCAGTTTGGGAACATGACCCGTCTGCTCCTGGGCCCGGGGACGAAGGCCACTCCTCCGGGGCCTGTGGACACTCTTCCTACGGCCTGGCTGCCAGCGCCTCCAACCGCCTGTCTGGGGCTCGCTCTCTCCTGACCAGAGCACGCGGGGTCACAGGGCTGGGGGCTGGGAGCCTAAGACAGTGGCCCCCCACGGCCAGCCCCCTCTCCAAGGCCGGTCCTGTGGGGCGAGTCTCTAACCCCCCAAATCTCACAGATTGGGCTAAAGTACTGATGAGGGGGCCTCAGTGCCCTCACTGCAGGCTGCCAAGAGGCGGAATGGGGGCGGGGCCAGGGCAGCCTGACCCCGGCCCAGGGAACAGCGGGGAGTTTCTGGCTCATGCCTACAAGTTATTTCCTCGTTCAATTTCCTATTTGGCGAATACAACCCCTGGAAATGCTCTCGTCTGTGAGGAACAGGGACTGAGAGGGAGGCTATGCAGCTCACCGCCGACCACTGTCACGGGGAGGACCAGCACCACGCCACCTGCGGTGGCCTTGGGGCCTGCGTGTCTGCAGCAGCTGAGCTGGCCTCTTTGTGCCCGGGATGCAGGCAAACTTGCAGCTTAGCCAGAAAGGAACCAGGCCTTAGGGGTGTCCTAGAGCACCCCCCTTCCCCCCCCCATCAGCTCCTGTGCCGAGGGCTCTTACCCCTTGGGCACCTTTGAGCCTGCGGCCACCCCTTCACCCTGGCATCACTATCACTACTATTATTAGTGTTTTTAACCCTGTTTTACAGACAGGCTCACATGGGTTAAGTGACTTATCCAAGGAGACACAGACAGACAACGGCACTGCGGTTGAACAAAGCTGGTCACCCTTTCGGTCTTTGTTCTCACCACAGCTCGGGGCAACCCAGCAAAGCAGCGAAAGGGGTGACGCTTTCACACGTGTTGCCTGAGGACGTCATCCGTGGGGCGCTGAATCTTTAGTAGCTTTACAGGTCAGAAATTTTATTTATTTTCCTCTCAGCTCATTCTAAAAAGGATGTGAGATGACGAAATTACAGCCATAAAAGGAAAACAGGCAATGAGGGCAGGGTGAAAGGAAGGGAAGTCAAGTGAAACAGTAAAATGACTGTATTTAGAGCTTGCACCCAGAAATCCAACCCCACTACTGGTTTGTTTCTGAGAATCCCAGCTGCTGAAGCAGAACAAGAAAAATGGTGAATTAATGTCTTTGCATTATTTACCATATAAAACCATTCCTTAGAAATCTTTTAGCACCCACGCGGTTCCTGGTCCCACAGTGGGTTCTGGAAGACGGCCCTCCACAT
Organism: Anoura caudifer; assembly: GCA_004027475.1. Taxonomy (NCBI): domain Eukaryota; kingdom Metazoa; phylum Chordata; class Mammalia; order Chiroptera; family Phyllostomidae; genus Anoura; species Anoura caudifer. The sequence goes on from PVKU01008536.1 coordinate 35,699, forward strand.
GCCAAATGTTCCCAGGGTCTCGCTCCCCCAGAGACCCCGTGACCAGAACCACACCTGGGAGGCGGAGGGGAGTTTGTCCTCGCATTAGAATTTGAGAGAAATTTCTACTCAGGTTCTCAAAAAGTTATACAAATCCCCACTGAGTTCCCAAGGGCCTCTGAGGTGGATTCGTTACAGAAATGGTCCCGCTGTCCGCCCCTCCGGGGGTCCGTGTCTTCTGAAGCCCCCTGCCTCTCTCCCCAGGCCTTGAAGCTGCAACGGCCTCCTGACCTGCTCTGCTGCTCCCCGGGGTGGGATGGGAGCGATCGGGACGCATCAGGCCCAGGCCTGGAGGGGCCTTGCCTGCTGCTCTCTCTCAGATTATGGTGAATCATTCAGCAATCAAATGTAAACATAGTAAACGACAAAAAAACGAAGTGGAGAGAAGAGTCTACTCTTATATTCTCTGGTAAAAAAACGTGTTTCCCAATATGCTGTGTAACCAGCTCATAAAGGACAGGTACGTATCCACCAACTCTATATTTTCCCCTTACCTGAGCACACTGACTTTTTTAGGGAGGGGGAAGGGAGGGGGACAAACATCAGTGTGAGACAGAAACATTGATCAGGTGGCTGGGGATCAAACCTGCAACTGAGGTAAGTGCCCTGACCAGGAATTGAACCCATGACCTTTCGGTTCACAGGACGGTGCTCCAGCCCACTGAGCCACACTGGTCAGGGCGATTCACCAACTCCTGATCAGTGAATGGTGGCAGACTAAGATGTCTGCAGACAGAATGTAAACAAAACCGTACAGGATCCTGATCCAGAGGTGGCGGCACCGGCGGCTGGAGCCCCTAGCGAGAGCGTTCTGTGTGGGCTGGTCACTGACGTGTCAGACTCCAAGGGGACAGAACCTTGCTGTTGTGGAACGAGTAAAAAGGGGGCATGCTAACTCCCCTTCGCTCATGACTGGATCCATAAGCCAGCGAACTTGGGTCATTTTGAGGGGCCCTGGTAGACAGTGAAGGTCTCCGTGGGTGTCCAACAGAATTTCCCTGTTTGCACTATTAGTGTGTTCTTGTTACCACGCATTGCTTCAGCCACGCCTTGGCGAGATGTGAACGACTGTCCGATACAAGCCATTTCCTGGCTTGGTTGCCCCTGGTGTTGGTATTGTGATTATTGTTGAATTTTGCATTAAGTTTAGTTTTAGCATGATTTGGGCCTACTTTTTTTTTTCTGCTAGAACACCTCTTCAAATTTATGTTGGAGGTTAGTAAGCAAATGGGATTCCTGAGGAATTCAAAAGTTCCCTTTCGAGACTGATTTTCTGAAATATTCTGCATCTATTTCAGACCGCGTGGGGCACGTTCACCGTATTGCCGTTATAAACTCAGTGCGAATCTACTGTGATGCCAGCCTCAGCAAGCACCGAGTTTATGGAAGAGCTGGCAAGGGCCTGTGTGCCACTGCGACTCCAGGGAAGTGTCCCCACTCGACAGCCGAGGCCTTGAGGAAGGTGGTCCGAGGGGCCAACAAACCTGAGGACCGTGCTGCAAGGCAAAATAAATAGGAAAGCTGCATGCTTTGAGGGCTTCTGATATAAATTCCAGCCCTGTGAACCTCACTAATTGTTCCCATTCTTCAAAATTTTGTGTGCATTTCAGGCACCCAACTTAAAGGACCTGAGATTGCCTCTGAAAGATTAAGCAGAGATGCGATGGAGATTAAACCAAGAACTGTCTGGTGAATGATGCTTTAGAAAGGAAACTGTGAAAATACTGCAGTAATAGGGTCCCAACCCAGAAAGTGAATCTGGGAGATGCTTTATTAAAAAACCAGACAAGGGGAAAACGATCAGAAAGCAAATGCAGGAGAAGTTTAGTTCAGACTCTCAAGAGGCAGGAGGAGACAGGCTTCCCAAACCCTAAACACTGAAATATGGGTGGAGACAAGGTCACCCACCAGGACTGGGCATTTCTAAATAGCTGCCATCTTGTCTATAATATTCAAAGAAATGGTTACATTCAATGCATTGCCCCAGAAAAGTTTCTGTGTTTTAATCTGGCAATATGCATTCTAATTGCAGATGCTGAGGATGCTTTATGTATTATTTGGCTGCGGAATAGCCTACAGACAGAATCAGTACAATAATTAGTTACAGTAATTCTGGAAGCAACATGCTACCCTAGTGTTATTATTGATATTGGTACCACAAAATATTAACCCAATTATATTGATGGCCCAGACGGAGAATGTTTGAGTTGCCTGCCACCCAAAGCTGTCTTTCTTTGTAAAAAGATGTATTTATTTATTTATTTTCAGAGATGGGGGAAAGGAGAGAAGACAGGGTGGGAGAGAAACATCAGTGTTCGGTTGCCTCTCATGCACGCCCCCTACTGGGGACCTGGCCTGCAACCCAGGCATGTGCCCTGACTGGGAATCGAACCAGCAACCCTTTGGTTCACAGACCAGCACTCCATCCACTGAGCCACACCAGCCAGGGCCAAAGCTGTCTTCACACTCATACCGCTTAGTGCTGTGTGTCTCCTAAAGACCCCAGGTAATGACGATGAAATGATCACACCCACACATGCACACCCCCACCCACACATGCACATATGTGCACACACATACGTGCACACACATACTCACACGTGCACACATCCACTGCGTTTCAGCTGCTTTCCAGCGGCACTTGGATTGGGCGGTGGCATCTCACTCTGCTGACGGGAACAACGGGCACAGGGCTCCTTAACACAAACTCAAGTACTAAGGCGGTCACATGACTGTTCCTGTGGCTGCTGTTTCCGCCCCTCCACCTCCTCCTCCCGTCCTGCTCACCCCTCCTTCTTTATCCGCTGTTGACCACTAGAAATCCTACTGACAACCCAAAATAAAATATAAACAGGGCGGTAACTGCCACGGGGGGTTGGGGGGCTCTGATGTAATTTTACATCATTCATTCATTCATTCATTCATTAATTCATTCATCCACAAACAATAAGCACCGACTATGAACTTGGCATCAGGGTCTCACGGGCAGTGCCATGGGGGTGCCCAGAGGGGGAAGGGATTCTTTGTCTTCACAGCAAGACGCCACTTGCTGGCCAGCCCTGTGGCCTCTGTCTGCCTGAGGAATGGGATGGGGGGCAATTTTTTACTCCATTTGCCCACAAGGGTCACCCTTTAAAGTCTGCTTCGGTGGGGCAGGTGGGGTGTTACGCTGGCACAAACTCACAGCGCACACTGTGTTCCTCTTCCTAAGCCTTTATTCCTGGGGTGAGTTTCCTCCTTCGTTTACACGCCCACATTCCTCGTCAGACCAAGCCGTTGCCACTCAGGAAACCCCTTCCCCGCTCCATGGCCCCAATTCTCTCATCTTTTTCTGTGAGACTGGCCTCCAGGGAGTTCGGTTCCCTTTCCCTGTGGGATCCCCGAGCCTGCGGGCTGTGGAGGCCTCGCCTGGGCCCACGGCCCTTCTCCAGGTCAGCTCAGGTCACAGAGCCACAGGTGTTGCTGATCCCTTAACGCAGTAATGCTTTTTAAACATTTCCCCCTCTAATTTAGTCCCAAAGACTTGGAGTTACCTTGAATAACTGCTCCTAACTGGAGACCGTGTTCCAGAAATCATTTTATTCCTAAAAGTGCTTCCCGTTTTATAGGCTTGTGCCAGCTGGGGAGTGGAAGGACAGACAGACATACACAGAAACCACCCCCATTCAAGGGAGAGCGTAGCTTCGGGACTTCCCCTTTGTGACTGCACTTAGCAATTTACCTCATTTCGGGACAGGGTTTTCTTCTCATTGATATTGCCCAGTTTCACCTTTCCGTGTACTAACAAATACCAGCAAACGTCCTGGGGCAGCTACGTGTTGGAAGGAAGCGGATGATGCCTGGAGCCAGGGCGCAGACAGCCGTGGGAAAGGGAACGCGGTGTGGCCTCCTGTCCCCTCCAGGCGCGCTCTGCCCTGCATTCCGTTTAAGGAAGGTGGATTCCTAACCCTTTACAAGAGGTGAGCATCCTTGAAGCCCTCTGTGGTACCCACTAGCACCCCAGCATGTCTGGGAAATAAGAGGGACCCCCAAATCCCCTCTCAGGAAAGATCCCTGAGACCACAGCAGGGCTCCAGGGCTCCTCTCAGCTGGGGCCGCAGGTGGCTTCGGGGCCCAGTCCAGGTGGGCCCACCTGGGTAACACACAGCTGACCCCACGGCACACCAGCACACCGGCGTCTTTGCGCCTGGGAGCTGTCGAGAACGTGGTGTAAAGTTGCTGCAAGATCAATGGCATTTAGACTCCAGTGGAAAGGTCTGAGCTTAGATACCGAGTAACTTCCTGTCAGCGAAGGTAATTAAACACTGCCTCAGGAGACAGTTTAATCATCCAAGGAGAGGTGACTTCGTCTTAAATGACTAGATGAAGTTCTACGTGAGGATGGGAGGCCGGGTAATGATTCTTCAAAATTAAAGCACAGGTAAAAAAAAAAAAAACAATGTAAGCCAAATATGTAAGGCCTTCTTCAAAGCCCACACTGTGTGCCCGGGGAGAACGCAGTGGTTTGCTCGGCTCCTCGTGCTCCCTCAGAAGGCAGGAACCCTGCTCTGCTTTATTTAAATGACTATTTCTATGTCGACAAGAAAATTCTGGTTCTGATTCTGTTCGTGCAGGAGGCTGTTACCTAGGACAGCTGTCTCGTGTTGGGTGGCACACATGCCACAACCGCTGGCTCCGGTGGGGTCCCTCCCGCCGGTCCAGGGTGTCCCCCTGGTCACATGGAACTCGCGGGGTCCAGGGCGTCTCCCTGCGCACACGGAACCCAAGGGGTCCAGGGCGTCTACCTGCGCACACGGAATGCACGGCAGCACCCATCCCCCTCCACCACCAGATCTGATGAAGGAGGGTTTAAGGTGGACACTGGGAAGGTGAGGCGACCAGGATGGGGAGGTTGACTCAAGGACACATCATGGAGGTCGGGTCCCTGTCCCTGGTTGCGTGACTGGCAGGTCAGAAGCTCGTCAGTCCACTCTGGCAACATCAGAAGAGCATGCAAGGGGGGCCCAGAGTGTCTGGGGGAAAAGAGACCTGGTTTTGCAGCTCAGGAAACAGGTACAGGGGACATGGAGTAGCTTCCCTGTGACCTCTGAGCTCTGGGGCTGAGAGAAGATTGGTTTCTCTTGCAATTCACACCATTTCAGGTTTAAGTGATAAAACATCTAAACCCCCATCTTTGGGCTAAATGTCCACTGATTTGCATAGAGAAGGCAGCTCAGTTTAAGTGAGGTCACTTCGAAACAGTGTGTGTCCTATACACTGTCTTCCGCAAAATAAGGTGTACGTAACAGTTTCTAAATCAAGATGCATACATAGAAATCATTGGTGCAACTGATCTTTATTTCTAGCTAGAAACCTCTGCCAGAGTTCAATATTCTTTAATACGTCGCATGTAGGAAGTGGGGGTTCAATCGCTCACATTTTGATGATGAAGGGAAAGATCATTTGCTAATTATTAATGTTAGCCCTCCTGGGACCATTTCCATGTACCTGGTGCATGGACAACACAATGCCGAGACACGAACTTGATCCTCGCAGCAGGGGAAGCTCATTAAGCATGTTATAAGAACAGAAGAGTGGCCAAGAACTTTTTACGTAAGGAGCATTTTCAAAAAACTTTGTCTTGACATTTTATCTGACATTTCTCACGGGTTTCACTGCAGACATGTTTCCTGCCATCGCCTAAGTCACACTCTTAACCATTTCGTGATGGGGGTTCCTGGACAGCGGAGGATGAGGAGGGACGCTCTCAAGTGCCTGAGGTCTCAGCCCCAAATCGGGGTGCTGAGGTTGGAAATTATTTGAAGGTTCACGAGTATGGTTCAATGTAAAAGTCACATTCTCCCCCCAGACCTGCTCCAGATTGTCCAGGGAAACGCACCCTCTGTCCCCTGCGGCTGTGTGTACCCTATGGCCTTATTGGGTGCTCTGGTCTGAGAGTCACACACCGGGAGAAACTGCCCTTTCCATGGCCGGAGGCCGCCCCTCCCCTGCCAGGCCCAGCAGGAGCAGGGGCGGCCTCTCGGCCTGTCATTAACACCACTTAGGGCGGTCTCCTCAGTGCTTTGCGGAGAACAGCCAGTTCAGGTGCCCATCTTCAGAGAACAGACCAACTGCTGAAGGGCTTCAACCACTGCCTTTCTAACAACGACCCTCAAACCTCCCTGACGATCCCAATACACCAGGTTTCAATCTCGTTCTTCCAGCCACTGCAGGCTGGGTTCTCTCTTCACACAGAACCTGGTGCTCATCAGCGAAGGCCATGCTGCTCGGTGGGCTGCGGCCAGCCTGCCAGCCCCAAGCACGGCTGCCGGCTGCCGAGGAGCCCCATGCACACCCACATCCGAGCGACCTGGAGACAGGGGCAACCCGCTGTGTGAGCCTCCCAGGCAGGTGGCCCCTGGGAGACCCCTACAGGAGGGAACCTGGTGGGATCCAAATTAGGCTCAGAAGGGGAGGATTTTTGCATTTGTTTACCTTTGGAAGGGTTGTGCGTGTGCGCATGCGTACACACACAGACGCGCGCGCCCTACGGTTGTGTTGGGGAGGCTTTGGGGCACCGGGCACTGAGAGACCCGGGTAGAGAGGGCGGCTGGCTCAGTCCACACTGTCACCTGTTGTCTTTTCTCAAGTGTTGTTAAAAAGGCTTTTACAGTCACCAGCTAGGGATGTTAACCCTCGTGGGACGTGGAAATATGAAACCCTCTTATATAATAATTATCTGTGCATTGGATACCATGGCAGACGCTGAGGAAAGAGAGAAATAGTTCATATTGATGCCTATGAAATATTTAGCATCTACTTTTGCATAAAAATAAAAGGCAGTGAGTCATGTTCCGTAATGAAGATAGGTAACTAAATATAACATAGGGTACCTGACATTATCGTTACACACTTATCCAGTAAATGTTATACCCAAAGTGGTTGTGAATTCAATTTCTAAATAACCTGTAAACTAGAGTGGCTTAGATTTTCCACAGCCCCAAGCTGTTGACCTGAAATTCGTATGGCAAAACTAGAACCCCCCAGATAATTTCTGAAAAACTTGTAAGAAAAGAAAAGATAAATGGTCATGTCTGCTTGCAAGACTGTCGGGAGGGTTGTGGAGACCCTCGTTGGAGGGTCTGACAATGTGTCAGAGATATTGGTCAAAATGGTCCCAGTGATGCTGAAGTAATTATACAAGGGGTCACCGGGCAGATGGACGGACGTGGCCAGGAGTCCCTGGCTCCAATCAGAGAAAATGCAATTTAAGGGCCACCAATCGCAAACAGCCAGTAGGTTTTCCCAGGTAAGGCAACTGCCTCCGCTGTAGCCAATCAAGTAATTCCGTGCTGTGCTTCTGCATCTTCTCCATAGAAACCTCCCGCAGCTGCTCCCCTCGGAGGCCCCTCACCCCTTCGGGTTTGGTGCTGCCTGATTGGAGTGGACGTTTGTGCAAATACACTCTTGGAAAAAAAAAAAAAAACGTTCATGTGCCTCCATTTACTTTTTAAGTGATTTCAGTGACTTCCCCTTTTCATCCACACTCCGAGCTGACACTGAATTGTTCTTTCCAAAAGTTCTGATCATGTGGCTTTCCGGAAAGCCCCTTCCTGCTCTCCCTGGTCTGCGGGATGAAGTCCAGAATCCTCCAGTTAGCATGAAAGGGCCCCGGGAGGGGCGGTCCCTCCCCAGGCCCCGCTCAGGGGTGTGCAGCCCCCAGCTTCTCTCCCCGATTCCGGGGCACAGTCTTACTCCCGGGACATTGCCAGTCCCCACCAGGCGCACGTTCCCCACACTCTCAGGCCCCAGTGAAGCGCCCCGCTCTCCGCCCTTCACAGCCTTCTCCTCTGGTTGTGTCATCCAACAGACAGCGACCTGCGTGTCCGTCCCTGGGTGACGCCGAGGGTGCCGAAGCGAACGGGGCCCAGCAGCTGCTCACCCCATCGGGGCCACAGCTAAACCGGGGTTAACGGCGGGTAGACAAGCAATGCTGTCCGAGTTCCAATGAGCAACGTTCCCCGGGAGCGGGGAGCCGGATAAATGTTAACCCCTCCGCATTTCTGCGGCATGTTCTCTGGCGCGATCCTGGGCTGCCACTCGGGCGTGCCGTTTCAGGCACGCGAGTCTCGTCTCCCGGTTCGGTCACGTGCGCCTGGAGCACTGCACAGCGTCACCGCCTCCGCGGGACCACGGCACCCAGGGCAGGGCGCAGACAGCTGACCAGTGCACGTGGAAGAAATAAATGGCCTTCCCTTACAAGCCTCGCCGACTTATTTCAAATATGAGGAAGGAGATACTAAGTTAATTACCCCCGCGAATGTTTCTTGTTAAAATAGCCGCGTTGCTGAACACAGTGAGATTTCTAGAGACTGCAGCAGAATAAAGGCGGGAACCCCCAGGGCTCTGTGGGGAACGTGAACCAGAAGCTGGGGTGACCCCCAGTGCGGTGCGACATCTCACGTTCGGTCTGTAACTCCAGAAGCTTCAGTCCGTGTGCGTGGCTCCACCCGGACCCGGCTAAGCAGTGCATTCGTGTGTGCAATTGGAACCAAAAGATCAGCAGGCGAAAACTGCAGCCCAACCAGGGAATTTTCTAGAACTGCGCCTCTTTTCTCAGTTTGTGGCCATACGGAACACTAAGCACCTGCAGGAGTTCAGGAGGTTACTGTGGCAACACCTTTAATGAAAGGGCAAACTCAATGGTGTGGGAGTCACTGATCGTTGGAGGTCTCATTTTCACGCTGCTGCACATGGAAGTGAAACACATGTATTGTTTAAAGAAAAGCTCACCAAGCAAGAGCTCAGTCCTGTTAGAAATGAAGAAGCAGCATTCTGCTCAGAAAAATTATTTTCTGCATGAAAATACAAAAACCTGAGGCTGGTAGTGGAGCGAGGACAAAGGAGCAAGGGGACATGTGGCAGACAGGGGGGAGACTGACGTGCCCCCCGCCATCCCCTTGCCCTTCCCCCTTGGTTATAATTGTGCCTGGGCATGTGTCACCCACTGCCCGGGTGGGGTGGCTCTGGAGCTAACTTCTCTCCCAGGGATGTGAATGCGGTGCGGCGGGCCACGTCCAGATCTGGCCCGAAAGAGGGGCGTGCCCTCCTTTCCCCACTCCCATCTAGTTCAGCCCCTGCTGCCGCGGGCCTCGGTCACACGCCATGCCGCTGACGTCTCAACAATGTGACAGAGGGCACCGCAACCCGTTCAGCCGGAGAGACAGGAGGGGGCATTTTTCTGAGGCTGTGACAGCCACCGAGGGCACAAGAAACATTGCGGCATAGAATCTGGGGGCTGTTTTGTCTTCCACTGGAAAGTCCTTGTCAGTCAAGTAGCTCTTTGTTTGTTATCTGCCCAAAGTCATTAGGGAATGTATTCCTTTGGTCGTTTTTAAGATAATGGTGTGTATTAGTGAAGAGATGTTGGCTGAAGAAGCAGAAAGCTCAATTCCATTTGACGGAGCGAAGAGGAGCTGGATTCTCTCCAGCGACATGCAGCTCAGCCCAGCCCCAGCCCCAGGGCGGCTGTGGGGTAGGTTGGCTGAGTAGTGCAGTCAGTGCGGGGACCTGGGTCACCTCCCAAAGAGGGGAACGCGTTCTCACCGTGACCCGACAGAAGCTTGCCCGGCTGGGTGGTGGCGGGGGCCCAGGGCCTGCACCGGCAGCAAGCGGTCCTGCTCCTACCGGGAAGGCACACGGCCTTCCGAGCAGCTTCCATGCTGGGCACTGTCTTTGCTTCCCAGGGCAATTCGTGTCCCTGCTGGCATCCGTGACATTTAATATAATGCTCAGAATACTCAAAGCAAGTGTTCTGTCTAAACCGTTGCTTATTCCTGAAGTGTAATGCTTTTCCAAGATCTTATGAAGAACAATCTTCAGTTTCTCTCGAACAGCAAACCAACAACACGCACGGCTATGTAGCCGCCCCACACAGTTGAGGGACCTTCCAACCACCTGCTGCAGGCAGGACAGGAGCGTTCCCTGCAGCTCACCGCGGGAAGGCCGGGGCAACAGACTGAGTCTGACAGGGCCTTCGGTCTCTCGTCCTCCCCCGAACTGTTCCTATTGGTGAAGCGGCTCCCGCGCTTCGCGGTAACACAATAGCCCGGCCGTGTCTCCTCGGGGAGGCGTCTGACCGCATCCCTTCCCCTCCCAGGGGCGCCCACCTTCTGGACCCAGCTTGGCCGGCAGCTCCCGTGTACGAGGGGAATGACCGACGTGAACGGCCTGAACGAGGGCGATGTCGGAGTGTTTTCTCCGCTGCGAGGATCCATCCCGAGCACTTCGAGTTCTTTAAAAAGCCAGCAAGTAAAAAATTCCATCTGATTTCTGCAGAAGACTAACTTCGATGCCGACTGGACTCAGTATGTCTGCTTTTATCGTTCCCTCCAAACAATCGGGCAGGACCAGCACACAGGCCTGCGCACGGAAGAGGCTCCAAGTCCATCCGGAGGAGTCCAGAGGAACATGGGTGGCCAGTAATTTGCTCAAGGCTTCGTTGGGGAGAGGCGGCATTCCGTGAGGGGGTGGGTGCTGACCGTGGGGGCGGCGGCAGGAGTAGCTCGTCCCCCCTTCCCTTGAACTAAGGACCTGTCTAATGCAAACACCTTGAGAAGAACTGGAAGAAAAATCCTGTGGCATGAAATTCTCAGACTGCTGCCGCACGCCAGGCGACCCCCTTGCGGCTTGGCTTGGCAGAGAGTGTGCGTCGGGGACAATCGCGTCTCCCTCGATCAGAGTGATGGGCGGTGGTGAGAAATGGGCTTCCCAGGCCGGCTTCTTCGCAAGGAGGAGGGTGGCTTTCCTGCTGGAGGTGCAGCCAGAGGCGCCCCGGCAGATGACTCCCTACAGCCCATCAGGTAGCGCCGTGTCTTGCTCTGCGAGGGCTCTGCGTGCTCCCCACTTCTGACCCTGGTTTGAGGGTGGGCAGAAGGGACAAGCGTGCACATTTGGTCTGCGCCCGACCTACGGGATTGTAGTCTTACTGACTTGATTTTTCCCTTCTCCTTGGAAAAAAATTCTTACATAAAATTAACTTGAACAAATCATCTTCTCTACCCCCGAGATAAACTTTGAAATGCACAGAAGGACAAAGGCCTGTGCGGGGCGCCTCGGGGCTCTGCCAGGTGTGCCTCTGATGGGCCTCCCGCCCTGAGGGAAGGTGGGAACCGGGAGCCGGGAGCCAGGAGCAGGCTGGGCCAGGCCAGACTCGCCTGGGGGCCTTCAGCTTCCAGTCCCAGGCTTCACCCATTCCTGGTGGGAGAGAGGGTTCGAGCAGGTCGCCTGGCAGAATCCTGGGCTATTGAAATGCAGAGCAAGGAAGCAGGAGGGTGGACTGCATGGTTTCTGGTCTGTTACAGACCCTGGGACACCGCCAGCCCCGGGAGCCACTTCCCTTTACAGGGAAAGCCCAGTTCCCTCCCAGGAGAGCTGACGCAGTCATTCACGGACTTAGCCTCCTCTGGCAGGATGTCGGATGACAGAGCAGCGAGAGACACGAGAAACACGTTGCTCTGTCCCGAGTGCTTGCTTCGTCTGGGCCACACCCAAGTCTACATTTCATTGAAAATAGGTACAAACAAAACAGGAAGATAAACAAAAACCACCAATAAAATACATGGCAAGAATATACTTCCCAGGACACAGGTAGGTGCAAAGTACCATTGGAATATATTTTCCCGTAATTTAGATATGACTTAAACCACTGAGTTTCAACTGGTGCGCCGCAAGAATTTTTGAAATATTTAGTACCTGACTGTTTAGTCAGGGACACTGACCTCTTCTCCCTTAGATTGTCAAATGTTAAAAAATGACAATAGCCACCACAACAACAGCCGTCCATGTGACTGAATCAAAATCCTACCTAATTTTTTTTGTTGGATCAGCAAAAAGATATATGTTTTTGGTGTGCCGCAGAATTTTAGTTATTTATGTGTGCCATGGGATGGAAAAGGTTGAAAATCACTGCTTTAAACTAAAAATTAGACCAAAATGGAAATCCACCTTTTTGCATTCAGCTATTGGTGCCTTTGGTGACAGGTTTCACAGGACTCGTTTGGCGACCATGCATTAGGCTTCCTAGCAGCCCTCACTCCCATTTCCTTCACACATGTTGCTCAGCTACACAGCTTCGGAGGGAGTACGTGTGCTGTGCAAGGCAAGTGCCCGAGCAGGTGCAAGGCGACCACCTGCCTCTCTTGCTCTTTCCGGGGAGCAGAAGCCAAGCTGCGTGGGCTGGGCTCTCCCACCCTTGGGCTCCACCGGTAGGAATGACTGTTTCCTGGCCCCTCGTCCAACCTCAGAGAAACTCTAGTCGGGAGTGGTGCGCAATTTGACCTCATTTAATTATTGGTCGCCCTGCTTTTTATTTTTAACAAACAACACTACTAGCGGTTACATACAAGAAGTTTAATTTAAAGAGTATCTCATAAACTAGGATAATCACTTATGTTTTAAAAAGTAGACTATATCTGTGTGTTCAGAAAGCTCAAACATTACAGAAAGCTGTAAGCTGAGAAGTAACAGCTTCCTTCCCTATATCCCCACTTTCTTTATCCTTTAATTCTCCCCAGAAAATATTTTATACGTTTATGAGCCTTGATTGTCTTTCTTGCTCTTTCGTTCAATTCTATATACTGAAACTCGCTATGTAATACACAGAAGGACCTTATTCTTTTAATCAAGGTATTGTGTTTGACTGGATAGATATGCAAAAGCTGTGTTTGACCACTATGATATTGTTGAAAATTGGATGGTTTCCAATTTTCTATCTATTGCAAAATAGCGTTACAAAGAATATCCTTTGCAGATCCCTTGACAAATCTTTGCAGTGTTTCCAGCTGGACCCCACTGGGGTTTCGCCTGCAGGAGCTGGGCTGAAGGTTCTGCTGCCCAAGCTAGGACCGGGGGCTTCGTCTGGTCTGCAGCAAGGGTCCCGGGATGAGGCTGAAACATTATGGGCACTAACAGAGGGTTAGGTTATTTTTATTGGAGGCAAAACTAATTTTAAGTGCTGGAATTAAAAAACAACTGGACATGGAGGAAGCAGACACTTCTCGGGTCTCTGAGGATAAAATGAGTAACCAGCTGCTGCTGCACTGCTGTCAGCCTCAGCTGAAGATGAGTACAGAGGCAGCACTATGGGGCAGACGTGATGGACCCCCCCCCCGGGAAACCGGGGAGCGGCACCGGCACCTTTGGGGTCTCAGGCCAAGTGCACAGAGCTACGGAGCAAAGGGCTTGGGCCTCAGGGGGCAGAGGGAGGAGATCCAATGATTTTTAAAAATCTGCTTTTTGAGATAATGCATTTTTAATGACTTGAGAGCAGAAATGCAACTTACAGTGAGACTAAGGTGTTTTATTACAGACGCGGGACTGCAGTCGGAGAGCCCACCGGGCTGCTTCCACTGATACAATGTAGCGGAAAATGGGAGAGAGCCACTGCAGCCTGTCCACACAGCAGACTCTGCCGTGCAAAGGAATGAAGCTCTGACACCTGCTACAGCACGGGCGAGCCTTGAAAACACCGCGCTGAGTGAATACGCCGGAGACGAAGAGAGAGATTCTATGATTCTACGCGTATGAAATTCCTTGAGTAGACAAACTCACAGACACAGGAGGTAGGTCAGAGGTTACCAGGGGCTGGAGGGGATGGGGAGCTGGTTATCACCATTGTAAATGGCTCCAGAGTTTCTGTGTGGGGTGATGAAAATTTTGGAAATTGACAGGGGTGCTGGTTATACAACATTACAAATGTACTTAATATCATTGAACTGTACACTTCAAATGGTTATAAATGGAAAATGCTGACATATATATTTTCCACAACAACAACAACAAAAAAATAGTAAAAGAGGGCAGGGGGAGGAGAGAGCAAAGAACCTGCTCTGATGACCCTTCCCCATGACCCGGAGGCCAGACGAGATGAGAACCCGGGCCTGTAATGAATGAGCTGGAAGGATCAGGCCTGGTCCACCGGGCCACTTCCTAAAGGTGGTGTGAGGGGAAAGCGAGAAAGCGCAGCGCACAGGAAGCCGTAACCTGGACGGCTGCGCAGGAGGGCCCAGCTCCCCAAGGGGGCTGCTGTCCCACAGAGAATAGAGAGCCGGAGGCCAGTCGGAAAGAGGCCGTGCCTCCCAGAGGTCAGACGACCTGAGAAACAGTCGGGGGGATAGTTGGCATAATGAGATGGAGCTCAGCTCTGTGTCCCCTGGAGCTCCCGGTGGGCCCTGGGAAGGACAGTGAAGAGAGACGCCACACAGAAGGCCAGGCAGGGGGACTCCGGCCCTGGGAGAGCGCCCCCCAGGGGCAGCGACAGCCGCCATGGGCCCAATACCGCCTCATTCCATTGCTTCCTGTCGGCGTGCTGAGCGAGTCCTGCTGGTGAGCAGAACAGGCGCACAGAGCTGATCCCCACGGCTCCTTCCTTGTCATCACGTGGGCTGCGACGCAGTTGACATGAGATTAACGTGTACGGACACCTGCGTGAGAACGTTTTATGCGCCATAATGACATTTGTTCTATGTGGTTAAGCAGCCTCTCATGTTCATTTACAGGACCCGTTGGAAAATATGTTATGAACTGCCCACAATCGATCATAAAGTTTCACCGATCTTCTGTATGGATCTGCAACTTGTCAAATTACACATCGATAGCAGTTTCAGAAATGAAAACGTTTCGCTAAAGCATGTTGTCTCACAAATACATCTACGACAAACGTAGCACACAATTAAACAATATATACGCACGATCAGTTCTCCTCACAGAGGGAAACGTCGCGAGTCCTGGGCTGGGAACCTCCACGCTCACCCGCACACCCTGCCCGTCCCGGCTCGCCAGTCCGCACCCTGCGCTCAGGAAAACCGGGCCCGTGGTTTCTCGCCCAGGTTGTTCCATGACACACCCATCTCACAAGACACACCACACAAAAGGCAGTTCTAGGTCTAAAGCACAGGTGGCCAACACATGGCCTGCAGGCTGGGTCTGGCCCTTCACCTTGTTTTATCCGGCCAAGCACCTTGTTTCTACCTGGCGGCAGTGCCGAGCTCCTTGCCCTGGTTAGGGAGTAGTTACATTTACACAGTCCTAAAGTTACATTCGGCCCTTTGAAGGCAATTGCGAGGCTGATGTGGGCCCCGGTGAAAATGAGTTTGACACCACTGCTCTAAAGAGCTAGGAAAGCCCCTGCGCTATTCTGCTTGCTCAGGCGAATCGCACGCTTGCACACGGAAAGCGTGAAGTCCTACAGAACACACTTAGCTCACTGGTGTGTCCGGCCAGTTGGCCCTGGATCCCCGTCCAGCCTCTCTGCTCCCCTCCAACCCTCCTCCTGGTGACACAGCCTGTGCTGCAGGAGGCTCACCTTCAGAACACGAGTCTGCGTTGTTCTTACACGTAGATAACCACTTCAATTTACGGAAAGATATTGCTTTTTAACTAGAACTAAAGAGGTCAAAGTGCTTGTATGTGAGTCACGAAGCTGAGTTTGCAAACACCACTCCTTGGGGCGATGTCCTGGTCTCTCTCCAGATTCTCTCCTATAGACCTTTCAGTGACCATGATGAAAAAGTGCCCTTCTGTGCTGTCCAGTCCAAAGCTGGGAGCCACGTGCGGCCAGTGGGCACTTGAAACGTGGCTACCGTGACTGAGGAACCAAATACCAATAGTGGCGAGTGGCCACCCTGTTGGATAGCACAGCCCTAGACTGAAGTAAACACAGGATCTAAATAAACAAACAGACCGTGTCCTCTTCAGCAGAAACTGCCTTCTGAAACGTCCTGTGCTTTGCTTTAGCTGCAGGTTCTCCATTCAACTGCCACAAAACCAATTTCCTAACACAGCGTTCAAAGAGATGGCGCTTACCACTTTGAAAGGGTATACTTATTTCATACTTCCCTTTATTTTGACAAGAATTAGCTCAAGACTAGTGGAATGATCAGTGGTCTGTGTTGTTAGAAAGCATATACTTCTATTTCAGACCACAGAACACTTTTTGGGAACATTTGCCCATTGATGATTGTTTTCCAGGGGAATAGCGTGCACGACTTGCACTTTTGTGAACGGTTTCTCTAATTAAAATAAACAGGAAGCTTTCTATCTTTGCACTTCAAGCTGTCTCACGTGCAGGAAGTGTTGCGAGACTTGTTTCCAATCTGCAAATGAGCCAATTTTAGAGCTTAAATTAGATTTTTGGACACATGTCAAATAAATAGAGTGCATATTTTTTGACATTTCATAACATTAACTTTGTTTTTAAAATACTTTTTGGTAAATAACATCTTGCATATCAAAAAGTAGTGTGTCAGCAAGCCACGAGTCCACTTTCTGTGCCGGACAGGCCGGGGGACCGAGGCAAGCAGGGTCTAGCTGGAGCTCACCTAATGCTTGCACACCCGTGGTCCTCGTCAAGAAAAGTACCCGTCCTTTTCGGTGTCTTTTTGAAAGCATCACGGTGTAAACCACCTCACTTCAGAGTCTGGATTTTAATCTCTAGGCTTTTTTAAGAAAAGGAGAAGTCACTCTAGTTTTCAAAATACTTCATGTAATTTAATTAAATTATGTATATCTATACAATTAAAATATCTTTAGAGAAGAGGAAAAGTAGCCATTTTGTTTTTCATTATTAAATATTGACCATGTACTTGCTTTGTATTTCTGAGCTTCACAGAGTGAAAAAACTTCCCATCTGTTGATTAATGTTTTAACTGACTAATTAATTAGTTATCCCTGCGAGGGACAGACTACGTGTCTCTGTCTTCATCGATTCCTTTCCTTTATAAAGGATGAAAATGACTCTTACTGAACTAAAATTTTCAATGATATCTTAATGTTATTGTTGTAAGTGGTTCAGAGTCACCATTTTCAGCAAAAAATGTCTTTGCACGCGGCAGACTGTACCCCATACTTGCGTGGATTGTGATGGGGCCTTTGTAACTTTAGGTTCTAAAACCTTTCAGGCCCTTTTCAAGGAAAACAATGCAAAATACTAACTTGGTTAGGAGGGCTCGTGTGAGGGCCCCGACGCCCACCTTCGGTGGTTCCTCGGGGAGTCCGTGTTGAAGCTTCTCACCGTGTTCATTCAACGATGGAGTGACTATTGAAGGCCTTAAGAAATGCTATTTTGTTCCTTAACTAACAGCCAGGAATACAGTTTCTAAAAAAATCTTTGGTTTTCATGTAAATGTGTATTTTTTCCAGGTTTTCTTTTTGTAGTTAAATCTTGTCCTTGGATTTCTAATTTAAAACAGAAAACTCTTTATCTAGTTACCAGTATTATTTTAAGAAATTATCTCCCAGACATATGATATCCCAAAACACCACCTTGTAAGACAAAGATGCCTTATTTATAGAAAATTCACGAGGTTTGCTGGCCATAGCTTTCTGTATTCCCCGGCTGGTGGGTATAACGTATTCCATATTTTGTTGCTGTTTTCTAGTACTAAACGTCAACATTTTACTTTTGGGGTCATAAAAGTTACTGAGACCGTTCCGATGAATAGCAAGAAGGCCAGAGAAAAGAATAATGCTTAACATGAATTCCCCAGGAAGTCAGTCAATGTTTTTACGAGCAGTAGGAAAAATACGGTCAAA
Organism: Anoura caudifer; assembly: GCA_004027475.1. Lineage (NCBI taxonomy): Eukaryota > Metazoa > Chordata > Mammalia > Chiroptera > Phyllostomidae > Anoura > Anoura caudifer. The sequence continues at coordinate 53,309 of PVKU01008536.1, forward strand.
GGTTAGCGGACGGTGAGGTCTGGCTACTCGATCCCCAAACATGTTCTCCTCTGAACTCCGTCTGTCAGTGTAGAACTAGTCTGAATCAAAACTGAAACCTCATTGTTCCCAAGATGTGGACATTTCACATCACAGAATGCACGAAATTCTATACTTGGCTGTGTTGGCTTTTATACGGCACGTAAACTCTAGTTTTCATAGTACCTGCAGGTCCCTACCTGACGTTTTGTGGATCCCTGAACTTGGCATATTTTGGCATTCCGAATTAGGTATTGTGTGTGCAAGTAAAACATGGTGTGTTGTATAAATATATGGAGGTTTTTAAATATTTTTGGAAAGGTTCTGCTTAAGGCAAGGTAAGAAATTCTAATATTGGATAAATGATAATGAATATTTGAAGATGAAAGTGATAGTGCCTTCATATTGCCTCTGCATTAAGATTCATTCATTCATTCATTCATTCATTCATTCGGTGAATGTTGCGCCCCTAATACACGAATTTAATGAAGACCAGAATACAAAAACCGAGGACAGAAATACAAAGACGCGAAACAAGTGTAACTCTTCAACTTGTCTGAGGACTGAGTACCACTTCCCACCAATCCTGGGAGGCCGTACTTGATCTCAAATAATTCTTCATAATAGTAATAAATTTGCTGAAACCGTCACATCTATCAGACCTTTCCTAGATGGACCTGCCTTACGATTTAAATAGAACTCCTGCCTTCATTTATTAGCTAATACACGCCATCCTCCGGGTAACAGCTGAGCCTGGGGATAGAGCGCAGGATCATGGGACCTGATTTTCCAATGGATGTTACCAGGTGCTGGAACAAGAGACTCATCAGTACTAACCTTGGCACCGATTGTAAAGAAGCCAAAGGCAACCGAAATGCTGACGTCTGTTCCTTTGGATGGAAACTCTATACAACAGCAACCAATTTAATTTTCCTTGAATATTAGGTCTTTTGGGTGAGCCTTTGATAAAAATCAAGCTTCTGATTAAGTAAGTATATGCTTAATGGCAGACACTGTTCTAAGTGTTTTATATCTACTTTGTCATTTCATATTTATATTAGTCTTATACCATTTAGAGATGAGCAAACAGAAGTACAAAAATTAAGACCATGAGGAGTTTGGTGGAGTCAGGATTTGAACTTAAAGGCATCCAGCCTGATCTCCATTTTAACCACTACAGATCCCAAAAGCCTTCTTAGTTGGGTTAGCATCCTTCATGAAAGCTGAGGATCTGAAGAAAAGGGGGAACGACGAGGTCAATTTCTTCCTGATGAGAAGCCAGAGCAATGGGAATTGATGTGACAAGAGCGTGTGGGTTGGGGCAGCCCAGGGAGGCAGGAAAAAGACAGCATCCGGTTCAAGGCATCGTTCAGAAAATCCTTTCTTGTTGTTCTTTTGTCAACCTTTTCAGACTGTGAACTGTGTTGGTTTGCAATGTGTCTGTGAATTCCTTGATACTCTTTCCTTTAAGATGGGCCCTAATTCCCATCCCCTAGATGGTGGGCTGGACCTAGTACCTCGATTCTGCCGGAGTGAAGCAGCTGGGGCAGTGTGCGGCTTTTGAGATGGGGCCATGCAAGGCATGGTGGCTTCCCTGTCCTCTCCGGGATGACTTCCTCCAGGTAAGTCAGCTGCTCTCCTGGGGACAGACAGCTGCAGACCAGGGCCACATGGTGAGCAACCGTGGCCTTCTGCCAACAGCCAGGAGACCCTGAGGCCTTTCTGGCTAGCAGTCTGCTACCAGAAGGGTAGTGGAGTTTGGACCCCCAATAAGCCTCTTTGAAATGTTATTTTAACGGGGCTATTTTTAAGACTCAACGACTCAGCAGGAAGCATTGACTTCCCCATAAATGCTGAAAGGAACTTAGAGAGGGGACCTGGCCCAGAAAGGGAGATGCCAGCACAGAAATCCACAGTTTGACGCGGACTGGGAGTGACTGGGCGGACCCATCCGACCAAGGGCCCCTCTGTCCCGGGGTGACGGACGGCCCAGCAGGCACCCATTCACGGGATTCCCTTCCTCCCTTTGAAGCCCCAAACTATTCCCATCTTGCTCTGTAGCTCAGGGTGGCAAAAAAGCTTCAACTGCCTGGCTTATCCTTGGGTCTCACGTTCTTACGGAACCCCTGCATACACACAATTAAATTTGAGTATTTTCTCCTGCTAATCTGTCTCATACCAGTTTGCTTATTAGATCAGTCCGGAGAACGAAGAAGGATAAGCAGAGACAACTGCCCCTCCCCCACGAGCCCAGCTCAGCATGGCCTCTGAGTCAGGACCACCCCACCGTGTTGCTCACAGACCCCGGGCCCTCAGAAACGCTGCGAGATAACACAGGCTCACTGTGTTAAAGTGAGTTAAAGTGGTTAAAATTGGGACTTCGTTGCTGCTCGACGGTAGAAAAGCAACACCTCTCAGAACAACAAAGCAGACAAATCAAAATAAAATAAAACTCGTTACCTAGCATTTCCAAAGGCCGAAGAAACGCATCAAAGACAGCAACCTGCCTTTAGGTAAGGTTTGCGCTCAAATTCTCTTGGCTCAAAGATACAAAAACAATTCAGTTCACTTCCCATGGAATTTCCCATGATTTGGAGATTAAATATTGACATTCACTTACAATGTCATGTTGTGCGAAGAAGGGGAGATAAAGGAGTTTAACAGTTAAAAAGGACGTCCAACCTTCAGAATTCTTTAAAGCCAGGTGAGCACCTTGAAGATGGGCCAAAAAACTCCCCACCGCATGGAGAACGTTAAGATCTTAAAGCTCAGCTTTAGACAGTGAGGCGATTCACTCCCTAAAGAGTGGGCGGTGGGCCATTCGCAGGCAGAAGCACACCGTTTGGCCATTAGTTGAAAACTCCGTAACTCATTTGGAAAGAAGATGGTCACTAGCTTTCTGACACTGGGGCATGGCCGCCTGCTGAGGCCACACACCCTTGGCCTAGACTCTACGGGCCATGATGACCACTGAGGCCGGAGACTGGCTCGATTTCCGTAATTCCCAAGGCGAGTGCATGCTCCTTGAGTTCTCATGCTGAGGAGCCACGATTACCAACCCAGAGGTATTTCCTCCCACCTGTCACGGTATCTCATTATTTGTCAGCTGCCCTTCCCTTGGCTGTGTTGCTCAGCCCAGGGCTTTGTGAGCCCCACCGCATGACAGGCAGGTACCTTTGCAAAGGGTGACGGGTGCTACCTGGTGTACAGGTGACTCACAGTGCTCCAAATGGGGCCTGGGTAATCCACCTTCGCTACCGTCCCTCACTTTGTCACAAGCCCTCCAGGAAGTGGCTGGTTTAAAAGAAATGGTTTCCTCTCCAAATTCAGTAGCATTTTATAAGCAGATACACTCTCCTCCTTTTCCAGCCTGCATGAAATTTAATGTCAGGATTATTATCCATTTGTCATCTCAATTTATAATCCAGTAAGCCGTTCGCCTCTGAGTTGCGCACCCCTCGCCCTTCACCGTGAGCTCGCAGCCAGAGATGGGGTGGGGGGGGGGTGGCGAGGCCACACTGGCGGGCCTCTGAGAACAGACCTTTTTCATGGTTCTTATTCTGCCTCCTGAAGAGGCGCCATTCGTTTCGCTCATCTCGGTTTAAAGTGATTTTTATGACACAATAGCATTTCATGTTTTCTGCATTGATCTCCATTTTATTTCTTGAAATACTTAGGCAAACAACATTGCCAAGACGTCGCTGATGGGGAATTCTCTTTCCCCTTCACGCCCGCCTACTTAAAGCCCACTTAGAAGGAATCACACATTTCTGCTCCGAATCAGCCGAGCACTGGAAGAAAACTTTAAAAGGCTGGTCTGGAGACTCACAATGCCTTCCACACAATGACAACGAACTGAAGCAGATGCTCTTCCCTCCCTTCCAAAAAAGAAGTCTATCTATCATTGATCATCTATTGCATCTGAATCCTATATCCTATGTAAGAATTTTTAAATCGATTTTCTGATATATCAGTTCAAACATGTCGGAGTCCGGGGGAAATGAAGAAGCACGCGCGTCACCGAGCCGGTGGGCCGAAGCACACACACACGCAGACCGCACACCCGCTGCCGCGTACTCACCCCGCAGCCCAGGCCGTCGCCGCCCGCGCAGGTGACTTCCCTCTGCTCCGGCTCCGGCAGCAGCCCGGCCCCGCAGCCTGGGCGAGGGCACAGCACGCCGCCCATCCGCAGCACGCACTCCTCAGCGCCGTAGTGCTGGTACCGGTTGTACTGCAGAAACAAGATCGCTCTTTAGAATAACAATACATATACCAAACGTTTTAGGCAAAACATAGTAATTGTTGGTGCTGAGCGGGTTTTCTTGTTAATCCATCTGAGTAACAAGTGAGGAGGGGGTAGGTGAGGGGGTTCCAAAGTCTCCCTGTTCCACCAGGTGAAGCAGAAATACATTCTTTGTATTTCTAGCAATTTGTCCTCAGAAAATACATTTTGCAAAGTTTGTTTTTTTTTAATACTACTCTCCCAACGTCGTTTAATAGTGTTGCTGTATACAGATTTCAGGGAACGTGCCTGTACTCCAAGCGATGGACGCTCACAGTGCATCGCCAGCGATCTCATCACGCAGGGATTTCATGCCTCACAGGCTTTAGACTCATCTCGGAAACAGGTCCCGCTGTCCCACCCATGGTAACGGTCCGCAGGCCAATGACGCCACTGAGCGCACTCAGCACGATGACTAAGAGACTAATGATGAAGAACACGATCCTCCTTTCATCATCATTCTTGGTCTGAAAGCTGGTCTGTCACCCCGACTTCAGCTCTCTGGGCAGCGCTGGCCCAGCCGCTGCCCGTGGTCCCCGAGCCTGCACCCCGACTCCACCGTACGGGGTCAAGGTCTTCCCTGTTGCCGTTCTAAGTTACCGTTCTCCCCAGGTTATTGGATCACATTCTCCTCTAAAGTAGGGTCAAGTCCAATGCACTCGCTCAGCTATCGATGGGTTTATGCAGCGTTTATGGAAAGCCACTTCGTGCCAGACTGCCGTGGGTGCTGGGGACGCAGCAGTGACCAGAAGTCTCCGTGAGCACCCACAAGACTGGGACAATAAACCCTGAAAGATTGAACTGTGTGGTGTTTCAGACGGTGACACGTGGGAAGGAGAGTAAAAAGCAGAGAGGAGACAGATTCCAGGGAAGATGGGGATCCAGTTTAAAGAGAGGGTCGGGGAACTGGGAGTGCCTTATGGATGAGGTGCATTCAAGCAGATATCTGAGATTCGGAGGAGAGAGAAGCAGGCTGCATGGCCACCTGAGCAATGGGCTTCCCAGGCCAAGGCTGCAGCACCATCCAGGCCCGGAGGCCACAATGCACTTGGTTTGTTTAAGGCGCGGTGAAGAGGGTGGGGCGGCTGAAGGAGGGCGGAGGGCACATAAACGGTAGAAGGTGGAGTCAGACAGGTAAAGGGGGTCTGGGGGGCAGAAGCCCCGAGGGCTGTGAGAGAGCTCTGGCTGTTGTTCCGAGAGGCAGGGGAACCCCTGGAGACTCGGAGCTCAGAGCAGCGTGGTGAGTCTTTTTAAGACAGCCCGACGGATGATAGGTTCAGAAGAGACCCTTGGGGACAAGGATGGAAAGCAGGGAGCAGGGAGGCCGGTCGGGGGTTGTTTCAGCGATCCGCCTGAGAGATGTGGGGGCTTAGCCAGGAGGGCACGGCTGCAGGCGGGCTTTGGCGGGGAGTTCTGGGTAGATTTGGAAGGCAGAAATGCCAAAAACTGTAGGCAGACTGGATACCCGGTCAAGCACGAGTGTAATGTTTTCCCCCAAGAAGACGGAAGGGGAGAGTGAACGCTACTGAGATGGGAATGCCCGAAAGCAGAAAGGTGTGGTGGGTGCGCGTGTGCTGGAAGTTGGGGAAGGGGATTTGTGCTCATATCCATTCAGTTCGGTAGCCTGTTACACAGCTAGGTCAAAAACGCTGAGCGGCTAATTGCATACGTGAGTTTGGAGTTTAGGAGACCACATGGGTTGTAGGTACCATTTAGAAGCCCTGGCTGGGTGCAGGTAGAGCTGGGAAGGGAGGCTTAGCCTGCGGCCTACTGTCCATTTGCTTATTTTTCTGGATCCAGGAGAGAAGGAAAATGACCTGGTCAGATCCCCGTGTACACAGGCTAATGGTACATCCACCCACGGTGTTTACTGCACAGACATTCTTATCCATGGAGCATGGCTAGCAGGAAACGCTCGGTGTAAGACCGCTTATGGTAAGCAAACTGTAGTGTGTGAGTCTGCGGGAAAAGGCCTGTGGAAAATGTCACAAGCCAGGCAGCTATGAAGGGGAAAATGAAGATGTGTCCCCAAGCGGTGGATGATGGCACAGATTATAGAATTGAGAGATTTCTTGTTGGTGATCATTTCGTGAGATCTTAGTTACCGATTCTTGCCTAGAATGCACCCCACTGTCCCGAGGAAGGACCTGGGGAGCCGTGGGGGCACCCAGCGGAGGAAACGGCCGTCAGTGCCCAGCACTGTCCACTGGGGAGCCGAGTGAGGCGAGGTCCGGAGTGGGCCCATCCCTCGGACCGCATGACCCTCTCGGCACGCTCCACTCACGTAGTGTGTCTCCTGAACGCAGCGCCACGGCGTGTCCGCAGGCGCACGGTGGCTGCCGAGTGAGTAACAAACTCTGACTCTACCAAGTGGCGATGAGCGAAATCCAGTGAAGTCACCAATGGCGAGGGGACGAGTGACAGAGTGACACGGGACGGCTTCACCTTCATAAACTGCCTTTCCGCTTTGAATAAATTGCTCCCGAGTAATTGGCTATTTTCTGATCTGATGATGGATTATTCATCCATCTACCTAGTAAGCCATTCTCTGGCTATGACAATAGCTTCCCTGTAGGGAGAGGTTCACCTGCAAAGTCCAGTCACACTCGGAAACGCTGCTGACGGCCTTGGTGGCGGTCTCAGGTGCGGGGGCAGCACGTGAGCGCACGCTGCTCTCTCCGTTCCTTAGCTAAAGATCTTGTAGGAAGTGCTTCACTGGACGCCTTCTATTTCGGATACCCTCAGGGCGTTTGAGCCCACGGCTCCTTTTCTAAAGGGAGACAGGTGCTTCCACTTACATACCTGGTGATTTCGATGATCAAAAAGCACACACATGCAACATCTGAAATAACACCCATGCCTACTGAGTGCATTACTTTTTTTAAAAAAACATGGTCATATTTATATAGAAAAAAAAAGCAAGTGACCTAGAGCCAATTGCGTGTTACTAGTCACAGACCGTGGAAGGCCCCTGGGAGTACGTCAGACAGGGAACGAGAGACGCTTCGTCAGCAGAGCCCGCATTCAGCTCCCTTCGAGCCGTGGCCCCCATTTCCCCCGTTCCTTTCACCACCTGCTGGCACGAAGTTGGGAGGGCACTGAGGGAACCCGGCTGTGTCCTCATTGGAGAGTTGTGGCGACTGAGCCCTGCCCGGGTAGAGCAGCGGGGCTCTGCTCATCGGAGGGTGGAGCAGGCGCAGCGGCAGCTGGGCCATCCGGGAGCCCCAGGGGTGAGGAGGACCAAACGCTGACCCCCTGCGTACGGGCTTTTCCACTCATCGGCATTCCGTAAACGGAGCTAACCCGGAGGAGCGTGATTGATTCGTGACGTGGGCGAGGTCTCTCTGGAATCCATTCCCTCGGTGAACGCGAGAGCCGCCGGCTCCCTGGCGGCCGCCTGTGCTGTCAGTCCGTCCCTGCGTCGGGGGATGGTCTGCTGCTTGGGCGCCTTGCCGCTCACCTGCCGGCTTAGGCTCCGTGAGCTACCCTTAAAACTACTTCACCAGTTTCTACATTTATTTTCCTCATGTGGATTATCCACAGACGGAGAGCGAAGATCACTTGGAGCTGACAACACAATATTTGCAAAAATTTTTGAAAATAAATGTTAATATTAACAAAGCATACTATCTTGCACCTAAGGGGAAAAATTAAAGAGGCTGCCTCCTGTATTTCATCAGAATATAGTAAACAGACCTTTGGTTAGTATGGTCTGTCTAGGCAAAATCTCAGCTCCTTGCTAGGGTTTACATTCTATTTATTTGGGGAGGAAATTATTTAGCCTCTGTGTGTGTGCACACTCATGGATTCTCTTAAGAAAGGAAGTGTTCATTTTGAAGTATAAATTCATAGATGTCCCAATAACCTCACATTTGGAGGATCTAAATAGTGAGCCTCAGGTGAGGGTCACCCAGTAGAGGTTGGGTTCTGGTGGTCTGCAGCTGGGCAGAACATTGCTCTATGATGAAGCAAGGGTCGCAGGTTCAAGTACCCCATGGGCCACTTCCCCTTTCTCGCTGGGCACTGACTGCGTGATAAATTCGGGGGTCCCCTGAGGGTGGGGTCCAGGCTGGGGAGGCGAGGTGCCTGAACACCCTACCACAGGGAAACCCCTCCACAGTCCTGCCTTACGTCGGAGGGCACAGGCGGCTTCCTCGTGATGTGTGAGTCACTTGCTTTCGTAAGAAACGAAAGTAAGAAGGAATTGAAATTTTAAAAAAACTGCATGAAATCTGAAGTACAGGGTATTAGAAGAAGCTAAAACCTGAGAAGACTGGCTGACCTGCTGTAGGAGTGAGTCACGGCTGGTCAGCAGCCCGGAGCTGCGTGGCAGCCTTTCAAGGGCCCTGAGGGCAGGGAAGGAGGCTGTGGGCGGCGGTGGGCTTTTCCAGAGGATCCTTTGGAGGGCACTCAGGTGCAGTCGACCCCCACACAGGTGAGGGCCCGGCTTGCTTTCTCCCCTAAACTGTGGCCTCTGTGAAGCCTTAGCACCAGCACCCGGGGTTCCTCCCCTGGGTCCCGTCTCTCAGTCCCCAGGGAGGAGAGAAGCTCGGAGACCCCGGTCACCAAGTGATGACTCCGCCACACGCCTGCCCAGGCAGCTGGTTCGCCTCAGCCCGGGGAGCAGCAGGTGAGGCCACCGAGTCACAGGGGAGTCTAGTCCTTCGCTGACCCTCACCTGGGCAGGAAGCCCACAGTCCCACTGCAGCTCGAGGCGCTGTGGGTCTGAGATGCCTCTCCCCCAACACCGAGCAGCCTCCCCTTTCCTTCCCCCTTCATCAGACACATTTCAGCTCCCTCTTCCTCAGCCATCTTTTGGAAACTAATGAAAAACAATTTATTAGAGCCCTTCTTCTTGGGATTAAAAAATATCTAAAATAACCCTACACAGGAACACAAAATTCTGACGAGTCCATTTCCTCTTGCTATGAGGAGGATGTTCTATTTTCTTTATGTATTGATTTTTTTTTTTAAACCTCCTTAGATTCTCAGAAACCTTGGTCTAAGTTTTCTTCATTCCACGCTGACCGGCCCAGGGGTTGGTGACAGCCGGAGTGGGGGCCGGCCACACTGCTGTCTGCTTCTCCGTTCTGCTGCTGACGAGGTTCTCTTCACCCTGGACATCGGCCGTCGACCGAGGAGGAAGGGCTGCGCCTTGTGAGTGGCACAGGAAAACAGTCATTACGGAGGCGGAAATCAACTGCGAGGAGGAACCGATCAAACCACTGAAGTATAATCAGAGCAACAGCCTGTGTCAGACCGTGATTTATAATTTTATTTTCAGGTGCCAGGATGCCAGAAAGTATCTTGATTTCTAGTGGCTGTGGAATCTTCTGGAGAGGAGGTCAAACCAATTGGCCTCTTTGCCCCTTCTGCAGGCTGTGGCCACGGCAGCTCCCCGCAGGATGGGCCCGAGGAGAAGGTGCAGGAATCTATACCACGGCTGTGGCGCCAGAGACTTCTGGAGGCTTTGCAGGCAGGAGCGCCAAGCACAGGCTCCTGACAGGCACCCAGCAGAGGGCCAGGCTGTCACTCCCCCTTTTCTCTGGTCCCTTGAGTAGGGCGGTTGTTTCCAAGTCCACCACGAGCCTGGCCCACGGAGAAATGGTCTGACCCTCCTCCCCGCGCCTCCTCTTCACCAACTCAGTGTTTTCACATCTCCCCCTTCTGCTCGCTCTCCAGGTAGCTGCTCCCCGTCCCGACGCAGCGAGGTTGGCTTCTGGGTGATTCTGGGGCCAGCGGAAGGGAAGACTGATGTTTCATGGTCTGGAAGGTCTGCGCAAGCCTTCGGTCGGAGGCGCTGCCGTGGCTTCGTTCCGCCGCATGTTAGTGAGCCGGTGGGACCTGATGGCCCGGCCAATTGAAGACTGATTTTCCGGACCGTGGCTTTAAGGCTTGTAGCTGACTTTGAAATGAGCAAGCTTATGGCACCGAGGGAACTTTTTGGAGTGAAGGCCAGGTAAGTTGCCTTGATGGCAAGAGACACGCCTGAGAAGCCAACAACCAGGTGAGAGGACAATGGCCAGGGGGCCTGGCTGCGCACCTGCTTCCCTCCGAAGAGCATCGGAATGCACCCACCTTGCTCACACTGTCGTTCACTTCTGAGGCTCAGGCCTCCCCTGTGACCCTTTTCCCCAAGCTCTCATCCCCCGATGGGCCTCTACTTCCCCAATGCAAGCCTCCCTCCTCTCTCAAACCCCTTCTCCGTGTCCCCTGGGACCACTTCCCCATGACTAACAAACTCTCCTCAAACCCCAAACTAACGGGAAGTTTCTCAGCCCCGCAGCCAGCCAATCGCTGAGACTTTTAATCCCACCTCCGAGTACTCTCTTCCAACAGAAGTGTCTCTGCCAACCATCCCATTCCAGCCCGTGTCCATGTCGCAGCAAGACGGACTTTCTTAACGCGTCCTCTGAGCAGTGCCAGCTGGCTGCTTGCAAGTTCAAGGAGCTCCCACTGGACCGAGAATCGAATCCAAACTCTTGACCGCAGCCTGCATTCTAGATCATCTGCGTCTTTCCCCGCGGCCCCTTCGGCTCATTTCCTTCCGGCCACACTGAGTTTGGGGAACTGGCTTGAGCGAGTTCCTCACCACCTGGGGGCCACTGAACCGCCTGGAATGTTCTTCTGCCCCACTCCCGGCATCCTCACTCACCGGCATCCGCGCCCTCTCAGCCTTCCTGGTGTGGGGGTCCCTCGGGGCCTTCTCTGAAGCAGGCTGCAGCCTGGTCACCACTGGCTTAGCCTGCATCTCGACCTGTGCTTTCGATGTGCTTGTACGCTCTTTGATCCAACTCCAGCATGATAATACCACACAACGCTGTGCACAGGATACTCGTGGAATGAGTGAAGGGTGTTTCCTTAAAATTCCAGTGACTGACGTACGGTAGGGGGAGCTGGTGTAAGGGCAGGCACTTCTGAAATGCAATTTCTCTGCAGGCTCTCCTAACCTACGGACTGAAGCTACGCTGCTTTGCCCCAGGGCTCAGCCGGAATGTTGGGGTGGCTTTACTGCCTACAGGGCGGCGATATCTTTGCCAAGTAGTTTGGACTTGGTCAGGGGTCGGGGGGGATGAACGGTGCTTTGTGAATGTAAATTGTGCACAGGAATCGGAGATAAGGCGAAGCAGTTGAAGTAAATGTATTATTTTAAAATTCAATGAGTTTTCATTGTACTTTTATGATAGGAAGGTAATGATTTATAGTGTTTAGAGATTTAGTTTTAATCCATAGCTCGAAAATCAATGGAAATGGAAAGGAATCACATTTGAAGACATTAGATAACAGGTTCACATCCTCACCATCCAGTACTGAGTAACTAACCACTGTCTGCGCAGGCCTTATAGGTTCACTTTTACGTGAACGTTACACTTCTTTTAGTGTCTTTCTGCTGCTACCAGTTCAATGTATTGATGGAGTAGAAACAGTATTTAAATCAGAAACATCTGAGTTCGGTTCTGAACATTTGCAACTTTCACTACAGCCCTACCTGTAAAAACTCTAGGAGATGCCCGAGGATTAGCACTCCTTTCCCACACACGGGAAAGCCCACAAAGAGAGAGACCCCCATCGATGTGACATTTTCATTTCATCAATCGACGTTAAGTGGCCTCAAGCCTCCAGGGAGAGCCCACATGCCACCACGCTGCTCGGGTGTTTTGTCACGTGTCATCATCTGTGAAACTCCGCCCCGTGCCCAGCACTCAGGATCTGTCCTGGTGCTTCTGTTGCTCCGCACCCAACGCTGACCACCTAGCGCGAGGCACGCCGAGCGGTCCACGTGCACAGGGCATCCCACGGGTTTCCCCAACCAGAACGTGGGCCCGACGGAGATCTCTTTTCGCTCCTCTACTCCACACTGAGCTCAGCGCACAGTACGTGAGGACCTGCTGGATAGACGGAAAAAAGGAAGGAAGGAAGGAAGGAAGCAAGTAAGCAAGCAAGCAAGCAAGCAAGCAAGCAAAGAGGGAGGTGTGCGTTTCCAGGAAGTGAAGACACTGCTGCTGTGATGCACAAGGTCACCCACCGCACGACTCATCAGGGTGACGGTGACTTGGGTGCGGTGGGGTGAGGTGTCTAGGAGAACGCAAAGTGGCCTGGGTTTTATGCAAATCCGAGGAGGCAATTACAGCTGCTTCTTTCCCTAGCAAACACCCCGCGTCTGAAACACACATGGGAACGATCGGGGAGCGCTGGCAGAAGGCAGAGCAGAAGGCCCCGCTGCCTGAGCCGCACCGCAGGGCAGCCGGCTGGGAGGCAGCTCTCAGGGCGTCATGGACAAGCGGCTGTGGATGCGGGTGTTTCCATAAACAGGTAAGGCTGGGGAGCTGGTTATTGATTCTCACCCACAACAAAGGATCATTGACTTCATTTGCATTTAAAGCAAGACTTATACCTGCTATTTTGGAGAGTGTGAAATTATGAAGGGATCTTAATGTAACCTGTTAATAAAAGGAGTTCAAAATGATTCCAGTGTTTTTAATCCCCCTCTAACGAATCTCATATTGTCTGTAATCTCATATTGGAAGCGGGTAGTCTGACGTTTCCACAAACACGAACTGAGGAAAAACACAAAACCAAAACCTCATCGACAAAGCTGAGCGGCTGCATCTCATTCGCGTGTCCTCTGAGCCGGGCTGGCAAAGGCTGCCTTTGGGGGTGAAGTCAGTAGGAGAGTGTGAGGTGGGTCACCCACCACGCTGCCAACTACTAGGTGCACTCCAAGGATAACTTGACATACGAAGATTGAACATTACAATGCGGATCCTGCAATCCATATACAGAGCAGGAGATTTACGCAGTCAAAAGTACGTGTTGCGCGTGTATATATTATTTGCAAATATCACAGGAGATATTACGTATCTAACATATATATATTATTTAGCATCCCGAATCATTTACTTAGCACATCTATTGAGAAGCTGACAGGTCCCACTGAGCCCACACAGCATGTAAATGATGCCCCTTCAGTGGGGCATGCTTGTACCGAAGTCACAGGGTCACGTCCTGTGGCAGCAGGGAAATGTAGACGACACGCAGGAAGCACAAACCCTGGTGAAGAGAGCGGGCCTTTGGCTTGCGGACATCAGGGCTGTCTGTGCCGAGTGGTCCCCCGGGCATAACTCCTGTCAGCACCGATTTGTTTGCTCACCTGCCCGCGCTACCTGCGCCTGCTGGCATCGGGGAGGACACGCTCTGGCAGAGAGCAGACGTGCCAATTAATGCCCCGTCGGGTCTGACGGATGGGAGAGGGCAGGAGCGTTGGCACACGGCTCTTCGGTGTGGCTTTCCTCCCCGTTTGGGGCACTGAGGGTCGGGAGGTACTGCCTTCCTGGAGGGAGCCCAGGCTGTCTCATTGCTGTCTGTCTTTCCCCGCCTCGGACCCTCGGACCCTCGGACCCTCGGACCCTCGGTGCCGCCTTGGAGAAGCTCACTCACCTGCTCTTCCCCGAGGACCCGGAAGTGATGGAGCTCTTTAATCAGGGAGTTGGGGCAGCCGGCTGTTGGAGAAAGAAATGAGGTGCAAACGTGTTATTCCCATTCTCTGCAGCAATGTGCTCTGACAAACAGGCGTGACCGCTGACACGCGGGGCTGCCTGCAAACCCCTTTCTAACCAACCACCGAAAAGCCACAGGTCCGAGGGAGGGAGCTGGCAGCTGCCTGGCCCCCACCGGGACTCTCTGTCCCCTGGGAAGGGGCCAGGCCTGTCTCCCCTTGCCATTGTGACCTGGCCTTCGGGTACCACGCCATCTCCGCATGTTGCCTGACCCTCCCTAGTAGACAGCTAGGGCTTTGTGAGGCCAGAGAGGGGACTTGGGGAGCACAGGCTCATTTTGCTTATTTGTCACATCCTGTTTCCTCCCCTCCAGCCTGGGGTGGGGCCGTCCAGAGGAACTAAGACCAGCGCTGAAAATGTACTGGAATTATTGGGGGATCACCTTGAAAATTATACATTTGTCTAACTACTGTGCCATACACCTGAAACCAATGGAAACTAATACTGAATGTCAATGGTCATTGAAAAGTTAAAAAACCAAACAAACCATGCAAGTTGTAAACAGAAAAGGGAGTGAAGGCAGGGCAGCTGGACGCCCGCCTTCGTGGGACTGGGCTCTGGTTCAGAGCCTCGCCTGGTCCTCCAAGGGGCGCTGTCCAGGCCCTAAATACCCTGCATCTCGGTGTGGAAAGGGTCCCCAGCGGGAAGGATCTGGGCATGGGACCCCGCAGTCTCCATGCCCGTCACCTCGAGTATCACCGTCAACTGCAGCCTTGTCAAGCTGCCGCGTGGGCTGTCTTCAGTCCCACAAAGGAACACAGACACACTCGTGCCAGTGCATGCTTGCTTGTCACTTAAAATAGGCTCCGCCCCTGTCCTTAATAGAATCATCCCACAGTATTAGTGTGCAGGCATTTGTAACAGGACCCCTGGAAACGAAACTGACGTAAGAACCTGGTTCTCTGAGGCTTGCAGAATCTGTTGCAGTTTCCGATATGGAATTGAGTTGCATGCAAACTGCCCCAAAGCCATCGCTCCTGTTAGGGAGCCTGGTGATGCCCCCGTGGGGGACACACCAGGCACACTGGTCTGGGGAGGGCAGGCCGAGGTGGGGGGCTGTGGGCCTCACAGGGGCGACGGAGGCGTCCTCTGCAAGAGAGGAGAGATGTGAGCTTTCCTCCGGAAATTCTAATTTTCTAATTCCTCTGGATTTAGAAATGGAATGCATCGCCTCCTAACCTGGTAGCTGGAGGTTTTCACATGCAGGCTCAATGGCTGCTTATGCAGGATACTTCGGAGACGAATTTGCCGGAGTCGGTGCCAATTCTGAAAGCTTGCGGTCATGTAGATTGCTGGGGCAAAGCTTCACTCTTTGATATTACATTTGATGTAGTCCTTGCCATGATACCATTTCATACTCGGAGAGAGTAGTTCCTGACTATAACCAGTTGATATCATCGCCTGACGATAGGCCAAGAAAATAAATGAAAGTCCCGGGGGAAATATTTTGGTGAAAAACACAGTAAATGCATTGCAGCAGGCACGCCCATGACCATGGAGACAGACAGCAAGAGCCTTGACGTCAGGAGACCCCCGGAGCTGTGCTCCTCGACCGGCCGGCCACGGCACCTTGTCGTCCGAGGGTCTCTGGGGAAGCTGTTCATTTCAAAGTCGCTATTCTGATGGCCGGCTCATCAATTAGGAACATTATACTCTGCACCACTGGGTTGCTTGCCCGTAATTCAGCCACAAGCTGCTGTGGAAATTCAGCCTCACATCAGCTCTCGACTTGGAGCTGTCTTTGGGAGCAAGCGATCCTTCTCGGTTTTGCAAAACGAAGGAGGAAAGAACTCGGCAGAGCAAACTCCAGGGATGGCTCCCAGCGTGGGAGAGTGCCAGCGTCGGCTGCCCAGCCTGCAAGGGGCAGGTTGGCAGGGAGAAGTGGGGGAGCAGGGGGCCTGTGCAGCCCAGGGGCGGAGGCAGCCAAGACCAGAAACCCTGGGCCCACCGTCAGGGACTGGTTTGCACCCCAGGCCACGACTCAGTCTCTGCACCGTCACAGCATTAAATGCAGACTTGACGTGACTACTTTGGGCTTCGTGTCTTCATTTAATTTATCAATTTTCCTGTGGACCTTGTGGATGTATAAACACAAAATGCTGATACCTAAATTTATATCTAGGCATGTTTAAGAAATGTTATTCTAAAAAATAATTTTATTCAACTATAGAAATGTTTGAGGATTATTATTTTTTTCCTTCACAAGTGATCCTTTCCATCCTTCAGATTTGAGTTAACTTTAAGGCCAGGTAAAATAAGAAATGGAATTTAAAATTAGCCTACCTTTGGCATTTGTATTCCAAGGCTCTCCTAAGAAATAAATGGGGATTGACACCAATGATAGCACAAACATCAACATCTTTACCAGAAGACGGGATAATTACCTGAAACACCTGGTAGGTGCAATGGACCATAAAAACAGGGATCGACACAGCACACAGTTGGGAGGGAAGAGCTGGAAGGGGTCAGGGTACTGAAGGAGACCTTTGTGGGGGCGTGTCTGCAACTGCTCATCACAGAAACGTCAATGTGGGAAGCGTGCAGGTACAGGCTCAGCGTGGAGGCAGGTTAAAAATAACGGAGCTGGAGACACAAGCTGTGCCTGTGGGAGGCAGTAGTGCCGGGAGCAAGGGGAAGGATGGAGCTGGTGGGGGTGGCAGGCAGGGAAAAAGGGCCCAGCAAACCAAGACGACACAGAGGTCGGTGTTGTCGGTGTTCACGGGGGCGGGCACTCCTGTTTCCCCAAACTCCTCACGTGGCATCCGCACACTCTGACGGTGGCACTGTCTGCTGTCCCCGCCCGCATCGCAGCCTCATGGGGCCCGGCACCACCTGCCTCAGCCTCCGTCAGGTCTGCTCTTAACCTGACAGTTAAAGGAATCTTGTTCAGCCCTGGCCGGTGTGGCTCATTTGGTTGGAGCGCTGTCCTGTAACTGAAAGGTTGTGGTTTTGGTTCCCGGTCAGGGCACATGCCGAGGTTGCGGGCTCAATCCTTTGCTGGAGAGTGTATGAGAGGCAACTGATTGATGTTCCTCTCCCCCCCCCCTTCTAAAAGCCGTGACAAAATGTCCTTGAGTGAGGACAAAGAAAAAAGAATCGTGCTGAAATATGGGTATTGACCACCGTGCCGCCCCCCGGGTTCACCAAGAGTAAATGCCAAGGCCGTGACCGTGGCCGAGCAGGTCGTCTGCGCCAGGCCCCAGCATCGTCCCCTGCTGTCGCGGCCTGTGGGCTTGCTGCCCGCCTATCCGCAACGCTCTTGGCCCTGACATGTGTGTGGAGCGCTGTCCGCCCTCCTCAGGCCACCTTCTCAGCGAGGCCCGTCTGCGTCCCCCACGCCACATCCCTGCCGCATTTCCCCACAGCATTCCTCTCCTTCCAACATGCTGCACACGGCCTGAACTTGATCCTCTGCCTCCTGCTGCTGAAAGGCCAAGGTAACGAGGACAGCAACCGGCCGTCTGGTCCCTGCTGTGCCTGGCTGTACAAAGGGTTCACCAGCGGGTGCTTCATGAATGAGTCACTGGCTGTGTGGCCACTCCCCACCCAGCTCAGAGACGATGGCGCCCGTGATAGTATCCCCTTCCCCCTCTCCCTTCCTCGTCGCAGAGGCCGCAGCTCTGACCTCCAGCCCCGCAGGCTTGCTTATTGGTTAAGTGGACTTCTGACCTCCCACCTCTCTTCCCAGCCTGGACCCACATGGGACGACGCCAATCAGGCAGAAACGACTCCTTTGTCCTTCTGCCATAGCTGCTTGGCCTGCATCCCCACCCAGCTCCGGGCGAGCACCACTGCCTGTTCCCCTTCTCCTTCCCTGTCCTGCCAATCCCAGCCCGTGGGGCCCATGGGCCACAGAGCCTCCCACAGAAACAATGCCCCTACCTGACACTGCATCCCCGCTGAGAGCGGTGCCACCGCCGGCTCAGGGCCCACTCCCCGCGGAGTCGGGGTGCGGTTTGCCTGCCACTGTCTTTGGCCGGCGCCCTCCTTCTCCCTGGGAGACCCTTCCGACCATCACCCTTCTTCTCCATCGGTCTGTGGCACCTTGCTCGCCAAGCGCAGCCTCACCCGGCACAAGTCCGAAGTGTGAAGCCGCTGTGGCTGATACACTGGACTTGGCACGGCTGAGGAAAGAATCAGTCAGCTTAAAGAAAGATGAAAAGAAAGTCGCCAAACCGAAATGCAGAAAAAAAAAAAGAATGAAGAAAATGGAACAGAATGTCCAGGAATGTGGGGCAGTTTCGAAGAGCACCATGAATAAGCTGGGTCCCGGAAAGAGGCAGAAGGGAGAATAGAGCGGATGAATTATCTGAAGTAACAGTGGCTGGGAACTCAGACCAAGTGCCAAAGAGCGGAGTGAAATATTTAACATGTCGAAACAAAGGTGCCGTTGACCTAGAATTCTGCATCCAGCAAAATCATCCGCCAAAGGAAAGACTTTCCTAGACAAGAGCTGAGGGAGTTCATTGTCTTTAGACCTGTCCCGCCAGCAACAGTAAAAGAAGCTCTTCAGGCAGGAGAGTGGGGCAGGTCAGAAACTGGGGTCCGCAGAGAGGAAGAGAGAGCCCTGGAGAGGAATAAAGGAAGGTAAGTAAGAGCCTTTATTTTTCTGATTCTCAATTGGTTTGAAAGATAACTTTAATAATAGTGAAGATGCATGGGGTGACCACAGTGTATACGTAAGCGACATAAATGAGAGGAACGTCACAAAGGGTTCGGCGGAGGAGTCAGGAGTACTCTCTTATACGGTATCCACATTACACGTATTCTTTTTTCTAGCGACCTCTGAACGCGGACTTAGGTTAATTAAATAAAATATTCAATATGTAGCGTAAACTTTGGGACAACTGCTAGAAATTTTTATCATCTACATACACTGATTAAAAGACAAAAGATTGTCCAAGTAGTAAAAAAATTTTTTAAAAGGACCAAAAAAAAAAAAAAAATAAAGGCTAGCTACTGAGTCGTCTCCACCATCAGAAGAAATGCAGGAACTTGTTGACTTTTGTAGGCAATTCATCCAGTCAAAGCCCCGAGACGCCCTTGGATGGAGGGTTACTGATGGATGTGACAGGGACGTGACACCCCTCTTGAGCCTTGTGCGGGTTAGAGGGTGAACACCATCACCCATCTCAGGAGGACAAACGAGAAGCCTGTCCTAATTTGGAAACACACTGAAGAGTGGTTTTGGGGTGAGAAACGCTGAATAGGACGATGCGTACTACACGAGGCACTTCAACTCGTACCGACGTCCTTCTCTGAAAACGCAACTGCCGAGGGGATGACTAGGCATCGCGTGGTGCCCTGTGCTGTCTCCGGGCGGATGCAGGAGGAGAAGAAGCACAGCACCGCCCGCGAGGTTTCTATAGATCTAGCTGGACTGGAAGAACATGTTACACGGGAACACGTCTGTGAACAAGAATGTGGATAAAATCACAGACATGCCTATGAGGACAGAGGGTCCCCCCTAACACGTCTGGAAAGGCCAC
>PVKU01008537.1:0-62349 GCA_004027475.1 Anoura caudifer
CTCCCCCTGTCTATTTTCTACCCACCTTCTATGCTACTTATTCTCTGTACCTTTCCCCCCTCTCTCCTCCTCCCACTCCCCTGTTGCTAACCCTCCATTTGATCTCCATTTCTGTGGTTCTGCTCCTGTTCTAGTGTTAGCTTAGTTTGCTTTTGTTTTAGGTGTGGTTGTTAATATCTGTGAGTTTGCTGTCTTACTGTTCATATTTTTTATCTTCTTTTTCTTAGATAAGTCCCTTTAACATTTCATATAATAAGGGCTTGGTGGTAATGAACTCCTTTAACTTGACCTTATCTGAGAAGCACTTTATCTGCCCTTCCATTCTAAATGACAGCTTCGCTGGATAGAGCAATCTTGGGTGTAGGTCCTTGACTTTTATGACTTGGAATACTTCTTTCCAGCCCCTTCTTGCCTGGAAGGTCTCTTTTGAGAAATCAGATGACAGTCTGATGGGAACTCCTTTGTAGGTGACTGTGCCCTTATCCCTTGCTGCATCTAGAATTTTCTCCTTCATTTTAACCTTGGGTAATGTAATTATGATGTGCCTTGGTGTGTTCCTCCTTGGGTCCAGCTTCTTTGGGACTCTCTGAGCTTCCTGGACTTCTTGGTAGTCTATTTCCTTTGCCAGATTGGGGAAGTTCTCCTTTATTATTTGTTCAGACAAGTTTTCCACTTGTTGCTCTTCCGCTTCCCCTTCTGCTACCCCTATAATTCCGATGTTGGGACGTTTAAAGATGTCCTGGAGGTTCCTAAGCCTCTCCTCATTTTTTTGTTTTTTTGAATTCTTGTTTCTTCCTTCTTTTTTTCTGTTTGGTTGGTTGTTTCTTCCTTCTGGTCCACACTGTTGATTTGAGTCCCAGTTTTCCTCCCATCTCTATTGGTTCCCTGTGCATTTTCCTTCATTTCACTTAGCATAGCCTTCATTTGTTCATCTAATTTGTGAGCAAAATCAACCAATTCTGTGAGCATCCTGATCACCAGTGCTTTGAACCGTGCATCTGATAGGTTGACTATCTCTTGGTCGCTTAGATGAATTGGCTCTGGGGCTTTGATCTTTTCTCCCGTTTGAGCCATTTTTGGTTTTGTTTTATTTTTGTTTTTTGGTCTGGTCTCCGCTGTTACATAGTAAGAGGCAGAGCCTTAGGTGTTCCCCAGGGTGGGGCAGCCCAGTCTCTGTGTAGTGATGCTGTCTGTGGGGGCAGGGTCTGAGAGGGAACAATGGCACTTGCTCCACGCTCTCTCTCAGATTCCAGTCCCTTCTGCCACTTCCCCTTCACCTGGATTATCTATGCACGAATGTGGGACCACCTGATCAGCTAGCCACCTTGTGTGGCCTCACTGGGTCTGCACCATCACCACCCCATGCCCAGGGGTCCGTAGCCGCCACCTGCATGCCTGGGATCTGCCAGCCGCTGCTGCCTGTGCCCCGGGTCCAGCAACCTCCACTTTTTCTGCCGCGACTCTGCCCCTCTTACTGCTCTGGATGAATGGTTGTTGGACTTCTGTACAGTTCAGTTTTCTATCAGTTCTGGTTGTTTTCTTGTTTCTAAATCTTTGTTGTCCTTAATTTTGGTTGTGCAAGGAGGCACAGTGTGTCCACCTATGTCTCCATCTTGGCCGAAAGTCTATGATTCCAAGTCTTGATGGAAACAGGAATGTGACTGTCTCTTGATAGCCTTGTGGGAGAAAAATGGACCAGAAGATAATATATTTTAATACCCAAATAATATTAGGTAAGTATCCAACTCAAACATTTATTGAGCACTTGACATGTGCCACATACCATGCAGTGTTAAGGTACAAAAATAACTTTTCAAGGACTTCATAGCCCAGTCAAGGAACCAGACCCTGCACACTGGCCTAATGCACAATGCAAAGGGCTGGGTACATGCATCCTATGGGCACCTAGGGTCAGGAACAAGTTCTGATGGAGAAGCTCTGTCGAGGAGACCTTGAGGGATGAGGAAAATGTTGCCTTTTGGGGAAGGAACTAAGGAGGAAGCTCCTACTACAGGATGTGTTGTGAGCAAGTGATGGGGAAAAATGAGAACAAAGACACTGTGGTTAAAAGTACAAATCATATTTAAAATGCTTCATTTGCATACTACACAATTTAAAGAAGTCAGCAAGCTGGAGAATGTCCAGAGAGGAGTGGCCAGGTCAACATGAGGCCTGAAAACCAGAGAAACGTCAGATGAGCAAAGATCACATAAGAGTGGAGGGTGTTGAGAGCAGCTGATAGAAGTGGAACATGATGGTCATCACCAGATCCTGGAATGTGTCTGTGTGGAATGGAATGAACTTGTTCTGTGGGTCAGCATTTGGGTTGGGCTCAGCTGGGCAGTTCTGAGGTTTTGTCTGAGACCACTTGTGCAGCACAGGCCTCATGCTGTCTGGGTTGCTGGCTGCCCACCAACTGTCATCCACATGGTCTCTCATCCTCACCCAGGCTCACCCAGGCACCCAGGCCTCTTCACTCATTCAAGAAGGCAAGAGTGGAAGCTGCCAGGCATCCACTGCATTTATTTGTCAAAGCAAGTCACTGTTGACCCCATTGAAGGGTAGGAGACAGAGTGGAAAAGGATGTAAAAAAGGTGGCCATTTAAAATCTTACCACATATATCAGAAGTGATATGAAAGAGAAGTACAAAGAGAATTTGATTAAAGAAATTCAGTTTAGAATTTCTTTATTCAAAGACATCTTTATTCTAAGACGTATATATTTCCACATAGACATCTTTTACTTGACCTCAAAGATACTCAAACTAAAAAGCCCAAATCATGAGTCCAAACTTTAATCTCATGCACACAGTTATTACAAAGACATCACAGAAACAGTCTGAGGACAGCACTGAAGGCATTATCAGATGTATTTTGTATTTGTGAACACTTTACAGTTTCTAAGTTATTTTCATCAATATTATCTAGTCTATATAATGAAAGCTACATTCAGAAGTTTAATAATAGTGTGTAACTTATTTTCCTTCTTTTGGGTACTAACTTAAGCAACTATGGATATCAGTTCCAAAATCTTTATTTTTCTTTTTGGTCCCAGATTTAATAGCCCTTCTAAATCTGGTTTCATTTGTTTTCCTAAGTCTGCCACTCACAGGTTTTGTTTTGATTTCTCACCATTTTCAGAGTTGAGTACTTCTTTACCTATACATAATCTTATTGACTCTTGTTTTCCTCTTTCTGTATGGCTTATATTATCTATTGGTGGTGAATATTTTCTGATGTTTCCTTTTAAAAGCTTTAAGGCATGAGTGTCCAATTCACATTGTATTTGAGTCCTATACCCTTCTAGAAAACAAAAACAAATCACAACAAAGAAACTACTGTCCTCCTCAATTGCAAAATGTTACCTGAGACTAGAAGTTAAGTTGCTTAGAAGCACTATGGGGCTGGACCACTTGCTGACCATTTCCTAAGGCACGTCTGAGTAGAGCCTACATGGTCCTCTTAACAAGCAGCTCCTGTACAGCTATGGAATTGGGGGTGGGGTGATCTTCCTGAATGATCATTCCTTCAAAAACATGTTCTGTTCTCACTGGAATGTTCAATTAGCATTGGCAGCCCCCATAGCATCTTGAATGCCCAGGGCAATAGGAGCTCTCCTAGCTAATCAAGACCTAATTAAACAGACCATCTTGAGATTCTCAGACTTGAATAGAAGCAATAAATACCATTCTGTGTGCTTTAGAAGTGGTAAGGATATGCCCTGGCTCTAGCTTTTCTTTATGGTGGTCAGAAGCCTCGTACATGGGGGAAATTGAAAGAATGAAAATACAACAAAAGAGAAGAAAAGGAAAGACAATCACAATACTTCCACCGAACCTTCACCTCCCAGGCTCCCAACCAAATTCAATTAAAATCACTGAGTTTGTAGGGACAAACTCAGGTACCACCTTTGATTTCACAACTTATCGTTCTTCTGTGTAGTCCTTTATCCCATAATAGAAAACCATGGAAATACAGAAAGTACAATCTTACTATGTAATTTTGAGTTGTACCCCCTAAGTTTTCATTATGGAAATTTTCAGACATGCAAAAGTAGACATAATAATACAAGTATTCCCCCTGTACCCACATCCCAGCTCCTATAGTTATCAGATGGTGAATCTAATCTCACCAGCTTCGTATTTCATTTCACCAAATATCCTTTCAGTGTTCAGACTTCCCTGATTGCCTCGTAAACGTATTCCTATGGTGGGCTGGTTTGAATCAAAAGCCAAACAAGGTCTACACATGTATTTGTTTGCCATACCCCTCAAGTCTCATTTATGCTCTTCTCCTATTACTTCCACAAAGGTGGAAACTTCCCCTCCACAAAGGTTTATATTTAGAAAATGTTCACCTATAGATACAAATTGAAAGAATAATACAATGAATACTTCATCTGCAGTCACCAGTTGTTAACATTTTGCCTCTCACATATATTTTTTAATTTTTCAATTACAGTTTACATTTTGTATTCATTTCAAGTGTACAACATAGTGGTTAGACAATCGTATACATTAGAAAGTGGTCCCTCTGATATTTCTAGTACCCATCTGACACCATGCATAGTTATTAGAATATTATTGACTCTATTCCCTATGTCATACTTTACATGAGGATATAAAGTACATCATAGGGTATGTTTTGTAACTACCAATCTGTACTTCTCAATCCATTCACATTTTTCACCCATTCCCCCAGGCCCCTTCCCCTCTGGCAACCATGAGTTTGCTTCTGTTTTGTTTGTTCATTTATATTGTTCTTCAGATTCCACAAAGAAGTGAAATCATATGGTACTTGTCTTCCCCCAACTAACTTATTTCATTTAGCATAATACCCCCTAGGTCCATCTATGCTTTCGAAAATGGTAAGATATCATTATTTTTATGGCCTAGTAAACTCTGTTGTATGTATGTACCACAGTTTTTTTTTAATCCATTCGCCTATTGATGGGCACTCGGGTTGCTTATATATCTTGGCTATTGTAAATAACACTGCAGTGAACATAGGGGTGCATATATTCTTTTGAATTAGTGCTTTGGGTTTCTTCAGATATATACCCAAAAGTGGAATCACTGGGTCAAAAGGCAGTTCTATCCTTAAGTTTTTGAAGAACCTCCATACTGTTTTCCACAGTGGCTACACCAATCTGCATTCCCACCATCAGTGCAAAAGGGTTCCCTTTTCTCCATATCCTTGCCAACATTTGTTGTTCATTGATTTATTGATGATAGCCATTGTGACAGGTGTGAGGTGATATCTCTTTATGGTTTTAATTTGCATTTATCTGACAATGAGTGATATTGAGCATCTTTTCATATGTCTATTGGCCATCAGGATATTGTCTTTGGAGAAGTATCTATTAGGGTCCTTTGCCCATTTTTTAAATTGGATTGTTTTGGAGGGGGTTGTTGTTGTTTTGGTATTGAGTTGTATAAGTCTTTACATATTTTGGAAATTAACCCCTTGTCAAATATGTTATCCCATTCCACAAATTATCTCTTCATTTTGTTGATGGTTTCCTTTGCTGTGCAAAAACTTTTTAGTTTGATGTAGTCCCATTTGTTTTTCTTTTGTTTCCCTTTCCCAAGGAGATATATAAGAAAAAATATTACTAAAAAAAGAAAAAGGTCTGTGATTTTACTGCCTATGTTTTTTTCTTGGAGTTTTAAGGTACTGAGTCTTACATTTAAGTCTTTAATCCGTTTTGAGTTTATTCCTTTTTAAATATATTTTATTGATTATGTTATTACAGTTGTCCCATTTTCCCCCTTCATTCCCCTCCACCATGCACACCCCTCACCCACATTTCCCCCCTTTAGTTCATGTCCATGTGTCATAAGTTCTTTAGCTTCTACATTTCCCACACTATTCTTGCCCTCCCCATGTCTATTTTCTACCCACTCTCTATGCTACTTATTCTCTGTATCTTTTCCCCCTCTCTCCTCCTCCCACTCCCCTGTTGCTAACCCTCCATTTGATCTCCATTTCTGTGGTTCTGCTCCTGTTCTAGTGTTAGCTTAGTTTGCTTTTGTTTTAGGTGTGGTTGTTAATATCTGTGAGTTTGCTGTCTTTTTACTGTTCATATTTTTTATCTTCTTTTTCTTAGATAAGTCCCTTTAACATTTCATATAATAAGGGCTTGGTGATGATGAACTCTTTAACTTGACCTTATCTGAGAAGCACTTTATCTTCCCTTCCATTCTAAATGACAGCTTCCCTGGGTAGAGCAATCTTGGATGTAGGTCCTTGACTTTCATGAGTTGGAATACTTCTTTCCAGCCCCTTCTTGCCTGGAAGGTCTCTTTTGAGAAATCAGCTGACAGTCTGATGGGAACTCCTTTGTAGGTGACTGTGCCCTTATCCCTTGCTGCATCTAGAATTCTCTCCTTCATTTTAATCTTGGGTAATGTAATTATGATGTGCCTTGGTGTGTTCCTCCTTGGGTCCAACTTCTTTGGGACTCTCTGAGCTTCCTGGACTTCTTGGTAGTCTATTTCCTTTGCCAGATTGGGGAAGTTCTCCTTTATTATTTGTTCAGATAAGTTTTCCACTTGTTGCTCTTCTGCTTCCCCTTCTGGTACCCCTATAATTTGGATGTTGGGACGTTTAAAGATGTCCTGGAGGTTCCTAAACCTCTCCTCATTTTTTTGAATTCTTGTTTCTTCCTTCTTTTGTTTGGTTGTTTCTTTCTTCCTTCTGTTCCACTCCATTGGTTTGAGTCCCAGTTTTCCTCCCATCTCTACTGGTTCCCTGTGCATTTTCCTTCATTTCACTTAGCATAGCCTTCATTTGTTTATCTAATTTGTGAGCAAAATCAACCAATTCTGTGAGCATCCTGATCACCAGTGCTTTGAACTGTGCATCTGATAGGTTGGCTATCTCTTGGTCGCTTAAAAGTATTGGCTCTGCTGGTTTGGTTTGTTCTTTCGTTTGAGCCATTTTTCCCCCTTCTTTTTGGTCTGGTCGTGCCTGTTACATAGTGAGGGGCAGAGCCTTAGGTGTTCACCAGGGCAGGGCAACCCAGTCGCAGAGTTGTGACACTGTATGTGGGGGCGGGGTCTGAGAGGGAACAATGGCACTTGCTCTGCTCTCTCTTGGGTTTCAGTCTCCTCTGTGAGGCTGGGAGTCTCTCCCGGCACCTCAACCCCCATAAGTGTTTTCAGTCGGTGCTTTTAGGCTTTATTTCCTGGTGCTGGGGCCCTGGGTTGCACAGTCTGTCTAGCCATACATTTTCACCTGGTTTATCTGTGCATGAGTGTGTGACCGTGGTCAGCCGCCTTGCACGCCTTGCTGGGTCTGCTGGTTGCCTCCCTGTGCCCAGAGTCTGCTAACCACCACCAGTGTGCCTGGGGTGTGCCAACCTCTGCCTGTGCGTCTGGGACCACTAGCCTTTTTCCTGCCATGATCCCTCTCCACGCCCACCTCCGACTCCGCCCCTCTTACCAGTCTGGGTTAATCATTGTCTAACTTCATACAATTTAATTTTCTATCTCTTGTGGTTGTTTTTTTTTTGTTTCTAAATTTTTGTTGTCCTTAATTTTGGTTGTGAAAGGAGGCACAGTGTGTCCACCTACATCTCCATCTTGGCTGGAAGTCCCATTTTGGGTTTATTCTTGTATGTGGTGTAAGAAGGTAGTCTAGTTTCTTTTTCTTTTTCTTTTTTTTTTTTTTTTTTGCATGTATCTGTCCAATTTTCCCAGCACCATTTGTTGAATAGACTGTCTTACCCCATTGTATGCATTTGCCTCCTTTGTCAAATATTAATGGACCATATATGCATGAGTTTATTACTAGGCTATTCTGTTCCATTGATCTATGCTTCTGTTTTTAGGCTAGTACCATGCTGTTTTGACTACTACAATCTTGTAGTATAGTTGGATATCAGGTAGCATGATTCCTCTGATTTTGTTCTTCTTTTAAAGATTGCTGTGACTATTTAGGGTCTTTTGTGGTTCCATATAAATTTTTTGATTATTTATTCTAGTTCACATGTATTTTTTAATTGTATTCTATTGATTATGATATTACAGTTGTCCTGATTTTTCTCCCTGTGCCTCCTTCCACCCAGCATCTCCTACTCCCTTAGGCAATCCCCTCACCATTGTTCATGTCCATTCATCATGTGTTTAAGTTCTTTGGCTACTCTATTTCCTATACTGTACTTTACAACCCCGTGGTTCTTCTGTAACTACCTATTTGTACTTCTTAATCCCCTTACCTCTTCATCCATTCTCCCCCATATCCCTCCCATCTGGGAACCTTCTGGGAACTAACTTCTTTTCTCTTTCAAGAGTCTCTCTCTCTTTAACCTTTGGCCTTTTATTAATGATGTGTTTTGGAGTGGGCCTCTTTTCATCCATCATATTTGGGACTCTCTGCACTTCCTGGACTTGCATGTCTATTTCCTTCACCAAATTAGGGAAATTTCCTTTTCACTAATTTTTCAGATAGATTTCCAATTCCTTGCTCTTTCTCTTTTCCTTATGGTGCCTATGAGGCAAATGTTGGACCTCTTAAAGTTGTCCCAGAGGCTGTTTATACTATCCTCATTTAGGGGGATTCTTTTTTCTTCTTGTTGTTCTTATTGGTTGTTTTTTGCTTCCTTATGTTCCAAATGATTGATTTGATTCTCAGTTTCATCCACTTTACTGTTGCTTCCCTGTAAATTGTTCTTTATTTCTATTACTGTATCCTTCACTTCTGACTGAGTCTTTTTTATGCTCCTGCGGTCCTCACTAAGTTCCTTGACTATCCTTATAATCAGTGTTTTGAACTCTGCATCTGATAAATTGCTTATCTGCATTTCATTTAGCTCTTTTTCTGGAGTTTTGATCTGTTCTTTCATTTGGGCCATGTTTCTTTGTCTCCTCATTTTGGCAGCCTCCCTGTGTTTCTATGTATTAGGTAGAGCTGCTTTGGCTCCATACCTTGGTAGTGTGGTCTAATGTAGTTGGTGTCCTATAGTGTCTAGTGGCACAGCCTCCCCTGTAACCCAAGCTGGGTACTCAGGGCGCACCCTTTGTGTGGGCTGAGTACATTCTCCTCTTACAGTTAGCCTTGGTTGCTTTTGGCAGATGGATGGGAGGCATTTACCCAGACCAGTCAGCTGCAAGGACTGGCTGTGACCACTGACCACCAACCTCCACTCTCCATGGAGGATCAGCTGTGCAGGAGCAGGGTGGTAGTGCTCCAGAGTAGTCTGTAGCTGTCCACTGGGTGCTTCCCCGGTTTCCCAGGTGGTGCAGGCCAAGGTCAGCTGCCACTTATATTTTACCTAGGGGTACCCTGCCTGAGCTACAAAGCAATGTGAGATGGCTGCTACTTGTGCTGGGCTTGGAGATTCCCAAGTGAAGCCAAGCTGTGAGTCTAATCTGGCTGGCACTAGGACTCACTGAAGCCAGCTGTTGTTTAATAGGATTTAGGAGCCAAGACCAGCCATTGTTATGAAAAAGCAGTTTGGGTGGGCCAGTAATCTGGCTGAGGTAGAGCCTCTGTGGATCTCCAAGGGGTCACACAGTGTTAGCCAGGTTGATGGAGTCTGATATGGCACCAGCTTACCAGTTCTGGGGTGTGGCGGGGGGAGGGTTCAGCAAGGGAACAACGACCCCTGCTCACCCCAATGCCAGACACTTCAGTCTCTCCCTGTGTACCACTGGTGCCATTCACACTGCCACCCCAGTGCTGGAGCTCAGAAGGAGCAAGTCTGAGTAGGTGGGTCTGTGTGTGGGTTCCTCAGGAGGAAATGCTTATGGCTCCAGCAGCCTTCTCTACTGACTCAATCCCCACTGGTTTTTGCAGCCAGAAGTTGTGGGGACTTATCTTTCTGGCAATGGAATCCTGGGCTGGGGGACCTGGTGTGAGCCTGGGACTCTTCACTCCCATGATATTCCTCTCAAATTTTTATTCACGTGGGTGTGGGGCCAGCCCATTCCACGTCTGCCCCCCTACTGCCAGTCTGGGTGGATGTGGTTTCTTTAATTCCGTAGTTGTCAGACTTCCTTTCAACTCTATTTCTGATGTTCCTGAGTGATGGTTGTTCTATATTTTAGTTGTAATTTTGATGTGGTTGTGTGAGGAGGTGAGCCATGTCTGCCTACACTGCCATCTTGACCGAAAGTCTCTCACATCAAAATACACATCAAAAATGTGTATTTCTGATGAACCATTTGAAAATAAGATATCATGATATTTTGTTCCTAAATTCTTTGTCAGGTGTCTCCTATGAATAAAAACATTCTCCTACATAACTACAATAACATTTTCACATCTAAAAAATTCACATTAAATTATAATAGCTGATGTTAGTAAACTTTAAAATTTATATCTTTTTAAATTTCCTCAGTGGTCCCAATAATATTGGTCATAGGTTCAAGTACTGCACTTGGTACCTTCAGGATCTTTTAACCTTGCACTGTTCTCATGCCCTCTTTGGTTCTGCTTTTTGAAGAGTCCAGGTCAGTTGACTTGAGCACGCCTCACACTGTGGGTATGTCTGGTTGTTTCCTCATGATTAGATCCAGGTTAAACATTTTGGAAGGAAAGTACAGAGGTGATATTTGCGTACTTCTGATTGCACATAACAATGTGTGCTAAGTTTGATCACTTAGCTAAAAGGTGGTGTCAGCCACATCTCTCCATTTGTGATATTATGTAATGGGGGAGGGATGTCAAACTGCAAAACCCCAACAACTGTTCCCTCAATGATCTGTACCTCATTGCTAATGAATGTCTGGCAATTTATTACATTGGGAGTGCAGAATATTGATTTTCTCATTGTGTAATATAGTAGGTGGCATTGTCTTATAAAGAACTTTCCCTTCCCTTTTAATAATCCTTTCCATTGTTATTCTTTACGATGCTTAAATTGTCCCAAATATGGCCACTGGGTATCCCTTCAAGCTATCTCCTGTGTCTTTGTCTAAACAAACATTAAAAATACTGATTTTCCTGCCATGGCCAGTGTGGCTCACTTAGTTGGAGCACTGTCCCATAAACTGAAAGGTTGTGGGTTCGATTCCCGGTCAGGGCACAGGCCTAAGTTGTGGGTTTGGTCCCAGTTGGGGCATGTATAGGAGGCAACTGATTGATGTTTCTCTCTTACATCAATGTTTCTCCCCTCTCTTCTCCTCTCTCTAAAATCAATAGTCATGTCTTTGGGTGAGGATAAATACACACACACATACACATATATACATATATAGTTTTTCTTTTCTAATTAGCAAAGAAATACATATTCACTACAGGATAGTTTGAAACTGAAAACCACAAAAAAGAGAGGCTCCTACATTCCCTGATCTAAAAATAATTAATATTAACATTTTGATCTTCTCTCCAGGAGATCATTGATTGATTGAGAGGTAGGTAGATGTAATTTCTTTTTCATCTGATGTTTTGTTTTATAAAAACAGAAACATAGAGTATACCAACTTTCACCAAACTCATTTCCATAGTAATTATTTCCCACTTCATTAAATATTATTCTATGATATTATTTTTAATGTTTGTGACATAGGTATCCCTATGGATGTACCATAATTTACTTAATCAATGCTTGATGGTTAGGTATTTGGTCTGTCCCCAACTTCTTTGATTACCAGCAAGGCTGTGTGCTGGTCATTTCAAGATATTCTTTTGTGAATTGCATTTCTGTGTCCTTGTCTGATTGTTAATTAAACCTCCTTATTGGGAGATTTATGTCTTTCTTAGTAAATATGTAAATTTCTTCAGTACATCAACTACTTTTTAATTATAAGAAAACTCAAGAGTCTAAATTTTTGGAAATTTTTCTAGTCACATGTATCTCTCTTTTGTATTCTATTTTCTGCCTTTCTTAATACATTTACAATGTTCTCTCCTTCCCCAAGTTTATGTAAATATTCATCTGTGTTCTAACACATTGTATTCCCCAATCCATTTGAAATTTTATTCTGGCATGTGACATTGGCTATGGATTTAACTTGATTATTTTTTTCCCACATGGCAACCTGGTTATCCCCAAACCACTGAATGAATAATTAATTGATCAACTCCCCGTTGTTTTAAAATACATTTTATTTTATACTAAATAACAAATAATTAGGCCTATCATTGAGTTTTATATTCTGTTCCACTAAGCTTAATGTGTAAGTTCTTCTTCATTATCTTCTCTTCCAATATTTTCTTGATTTTATTCAATACCAGCACATTGTTTCTTTATAAAACTTAAACTTTTATTTTCCTATTTTCTTGTAGAGATATTTCTGAATGATATCAAATAAAAATATATTTCCTTCTTGATGTTTTGATTCTTCTTGTGGTAAAGTTGATTCTTCCAGTAAATTTTCTTTTTTTCCCCCTAAGAGTTCTAAGCACTAGCCAAAGTACTAGGCATATGTTAACTGTCTTTAACCTTTATTAACAATTTGATAAAGTAAATAACGTTTTCTACAGTTATTAGATAAACAAACTAAGGCTTCAAGACAGTAAATAACTCATCCAGGTTTACAAAGCGTGGGCATGGTGCTGCCAGAATTTCATCCGATGTCTGTACGAAGGGCACATGGGTGTTATGTACTTTGTGAGCACGTGTGGGTCCGAGAATGCCCTTCTGTTGTCTTCCATTAGCAATTTGGCTGAAGAGAATTACTGGATTACAATCCTTTCCACAGATGTTTATAGTTCAAATTTGTTTCAGGGGAAAGTGGGCCCAGTTGCATTTAATGGAAAATTCAGATCACGGTGGCTTTTTAAATATATATATGTGTAGAGAGAGAGATCCAGAAGTAGAATCCAGAGCTGGTATCGCGTGGGCCCCAGTGTCTACCATCTTTCTTTCTGCTTTCATCTTCCCCCATGTAAACACAAAATGTGTGTTTCTTAGCAGGCAGCTCCCATTCCTTCTCCTGTGTCTCCACGTGGGCACAGGGTGCCACTGCAGATCCAGCTCTCATCCATATTCTATACGGCAGGAAGAAGCAAGGGGCCAGGAAACAGGTTCAAAGTTGTCACATTGCCGCACCTAACAAAAAGGAACTAAGGAAGTAGGGGTAGTTAGTTAACAGCTTTTACAACAGTCTTGCCAGGATATGTCTAGGTATTGAATTTATTTCTTAACACTTTTGTTTAGGACTTTACTCAGAAGTATGTCCTATTATATCTGCAATTGTTGCTTTGGGTGTATTTTTTTTCTGGTTTTATTTGGTTATATTTTTTCTCACCCTTCTAGGTGACTTTAATTTTCTGTATTGCGATTTTGCTCATTTCTATCTCTAGTGAACTTTAAAATTCCAATATTTACATTAGATTCTTTTTAAAAAGTATATCTCATTTAGCTCCTTTCACATTTTTCTGCTTTCCCTTTATATTTCAGACTCATTGCTTTTTATCTCTTATATCATAGAGAGGAATTTTGAGAAAAATAATAGAAACGCAAAAGAAATACTGTAGCAAACAACTGTGTACCCATCGCCAGGAGCCGATAATCGGTTACATTTTCTCATATTTGTTTTGTTGGCTTAAAATTCAACCAACCTCCACCCTGACTCTGGCAATCCCAAACACCTTTACTGGCCTTCTCTTTTCTCTTCTCCCTTTCCCACAGCACTTATCAATTCCTGAAATAACACAATTTCATTATATTTTAACAGTCCCTACCTCTGGCATATAAGGTCCCTGAGGGCAAGATCTTTGTCTCTTTTTGTTCACTGGTGATTTCAAAGTACCTAGAACACTAACTGGAACACAGTAGATATTCAATAAATATTTCTTTTCCTTTTTTTCTTTTGAATATATAATTTTTATTAAATTTTTCCATTGCCATTTAGTCCCCTTACATCCCCCTTCCCCCAGCAATCACCACACTGTTGTCCATGTCCATGAGTCCTTTTTCTTTTTTGCTCAATCCCTCCACCCTCTAATCTCCTCCCCACCGCAACTAGCTATGTTTTCCATCTATAAGTCTGTAAATATTTCTTGAATGACCAAATGAAGGAAAATTATATTTTTAAGTCATGTAGATTTATAGGCTTAGTCCATTGCTTTTAACTGCTATGTTATATTATCAGCATAATAATAAACATAGCTAATGTTTATTAAGTGCTTATTGTGTTCTAAGCACTATTCTGGCTTTATGCTTCTCATATAATGCTCAAATATACCTATAATACAAGTACTGTTAGTAACTCACAGGTTACAAATGAGAAATTAAGACCAGTGGTGGACACAAAATCAATGAACAGATATTAGTTGCATTTCTACACCCCAACAACAAAGCATCTGAAAAAGAAATAAGGAAAATAATTCTATTCACAATAGTATCGAAAACAATAAAAACACTTAGGAACAAATGTAACCAAGGAGGTGAAAGATCTGTACACTGAAAACTACAAGTCTTTGATGAAAGAAACTGAAGAGACACACATGAATGAAAAGCTATTGCATGTTCATGGATCAGAAGAATTAGTATTGCTAAGATGTCCATACTACCCAAACCCATCTACAAATTTAGTGCAATCCCTATCAAAATTCCAAGGCATTTTTCACAGAAATAGTATAAAAAAATCCTAAAATTTATATGACCCTACAAAAGACCCCAAACTATACAAAGCAATCTGAGAGAGAATAAGAAAAGCTGGAGGCATCATACTTTCTGATTTCAGACTATACTGCAAGGCTACAGTAATCAAAATAGTATGGTACTAGCATAAAAACAGATACATAGATCAGTGGAACAGAACTCTAAGCCCCAGAAATAAACCCTCACATATACTCAACTAATATTTGACAAGCAAAACAAGAATATTTAATAGAGAAAGGATAGTCTCTTTAATAAATGGTGTTGGGAAAACTGATAGCCACATGCAGAATAAAAACAGAGGAGCCCTATCTTACACAACTCACAAAAATTAACTTGAAAATAGATGAAAGACATAAACATAAGACCTGAAACCATAAAACTTCTGTAAGAAAATGCAGGGAAAAACTCCTTGACATTGGTCTAGGCTACTTTTTTTTTTTTTTTTTTTTTGATATGACACCAAAAACATACACGACAAAAGCAAAGATTAGCAGGTGGGGCTATATCAAGCTAAGTCTTCTGCACAGCAAAAGAAACCATCAATAAAATGAAAAGACTGCCTACTAAATGGGAGAAACTATTTTCAAATCATGTATATAAGGGGCTAATATCCAACAAGAACTCATACAACTCAACAGCATAAATAAATCTGATTTTAAAATGGACAGAGGGTCTGAATAGACATTTTTCCAAAGCAGATGTACAAATGGCCAGCAGGTACATGGAAAAAAAAAGGTCAGCATCATCAGGGAAATGCAAATCAAAAACCACAATCACTTAACACCTGTTGAAATGGCTATCATCAAAAAGACAAGAGATACTTAAGTGTTGGCCAGGATGTGGAGAAAAAGGAACCCTTGTGAACTGTTGGTGTGAATGAATGTAAATTGTTATAGCCACTACGGAAAACAAGGTGGAGTTTTCGCAAACATTAAGAATAGAACTACCATATGATCTGGCAATTTCACTCCTGGATATTTGCCCAAAGGAAATGAAAACAGGGTCTAGCAGAGCTATCATCTCTCCAGTGTTCACTGCAGCATTATTCACAATAGCTAAGATATGGAAACAAGGTAAGAGTCCATCAACAGATGAGGTAAGGGCCCATCAACATCTTTATCAACACATCTTGATAAAGATGTGGTACATATATACATGATGGAATATTATTCAGCCATGGGAAAGAGGGAAGTGCTGCCATTTGCAACAACATGGATGAACCTTGACAGTATTATGCTAAGTGAAATAAATCAGACAAATACTGTATGACCTAACATGTGGAATCTAAAAAAATCAAACTCACAGAGTTGAGTGGTAGTTACCAGGGGAAGAGGGGTGGAGGAAGTCAGGAGATATTGGTCAAAGGCTATCAATTTCCAGTTACATGATGAATAAGTGGAGATCTAATATGCAGCATGGTGAGTATAGTTAGCACAGTATTATATACTTGAAAGTTGCTAAGAATGTTGATATTAAATGCTCTCACCACGAAAAACAAATGGTAATTATGTGACACAGTAGAGGTATTAGCTAAGCTATGTTGGTAAACATTTTTGCAACACACAAGTGTATCAAATCAACACATTGTACACCTTGAACTTGAACGAGGCAATATGTTATTTATATCAATAAAGCGGGATGAGAGGAGAGACCCGTGAGTGACAGAGCTGGACTAAAACCTAGACTCCTGGTCCCAGAGCTATGAACTAAACCACTGTGCTTGAGTGCTGTAAAATAAGCAAACTGCATTTATCCTTTTCTGTGGTGACATTTAGCTTGCAGTTTTGCGTATCATGAACAAGTTTCAGTGAACATCATTGTGATTTATCTCCTCCTGCATAAGTGGAATGCTTCCTAAGGGTACATATAATTCAATTGGACGAGCTATGGAAACCTTTTTGTTGCTGTTCGTTTTTTGAGAGAACAGCAGAGCAAATGCTGTTTAAACTTTTCTTCTTTCCTTCACAAATGTTTTTCTTGGACAGAATATATGTTCATGAAGATGAAGGTGGGGATTTTTGTGCCTTTTGTTCACTGATCTATTTGGAGCATCTAGAAGCATGTCAGGCACGTGAGAGATACTCAATATTTAGTCATTGTGTGAATGGTTCTATGAATGTTTCTTGAATGTTAGGCTCTGCTGCCTTAATGATGCAAATGCTTTTTATATGATCCCAAACTGTGTGAAGAAATTTTCTATTTAATCATTCTTACACATTGATAATTTTACCCAAACTTTGGATGTACGCTGAGTCTGCGAGAAAGGATGCTTCTTGGATCCCAGCACTTTCTCTGAATATTATTAGAACTCTCCTCGAGGACTTTAAACTAAGAGGCATAAAACAGGTTCCATGACCCAGCTGCCCGAGGAGCAGGGGAGAGAGCCCCCCTGTCTATAACTTGGGACTGTCTCCCTGAAGGCCTGGTGTGGTCTGACCTTCTTGGTGCTGCCAACTACCATGTCAACGCTGACCCCTTGCAGAGATGGACTTCAACCATCTCCAGCCCTACAGATTCCTAAGCCACAGTGGCTAAGGGAACTCCAGCGAACAGTTCCCAGTCTGTCCTACTGCATACTCTTCTCTTACTCCTCATGCCTTTACGGTAGGCCTGTTGATCAGATACAATCCAGACTCCCGGATGGCCTTGGTGGGCACTCTGCGTAGCAGAAATTCCTTGTAGAGTCTTGCATGTAAACAACCACCTTCCACAGAATCTAGCAATGAGACAGGCTGCCCACATTTGTGTTCTATTGGTCACTTCGACCATGCTCAGACCCCTACCTCAGTACTAGCCTGTTTTTAGCTATGTTTCCCAAAACGCCTTAAGTCGACTGTAGACAGCAGAGCAGCAGCCATGCAGTAACACTGTCACGCTGGGCTCTTTCTGACCGCTGCTTAAACGGGAGCTGCATTTTGGATACTAACTTTTAATCCCTTTTTAGTGCCACTATTGGGTGAAAGAGGTAACACATCTCATGAAGCTTACCTTCTAGTAAAAGAAACAGATAATCAACAAGTAAGTAGATGTCAGGTGGTGCTAATGCAAGGAAGAAGAGAAAGTTAAAGCACAGGGCAGAGTGTTGGAGGCACGGCGTCAGAGGCGGAGAAAGCCCCTCAGATCCTCGTCTTTGTAATTTCCTTAAAAAGTGTGGGGGAAGCACATTGACGTACCTTAGCTGTACAATATTACTTCAGTAGGACTCCCAAATAACTGTGAAAAGAGGATGCGAAAAGAGGTGTGTATGTTCGTGAACGTCCCTGGTGAGGTACGACCACTGTGCATTTTACAAAATCTCAAGTGTTGGAATCACAGGTGTGATTCTCTGGTCTTAAGGTCCTTATCTATAAAATAAAAATAACTATCTTAAGGCTATTGTAAAGATCCAGTCAGCCAGCCTATATAAAGTGTCAGGCATACAGTTGACGCTCAGTAAATGTGGGCTTGCTTTTCTTTCCCCATTTTCCCTTCCCCTCTTCTGGGCTCTCACCTTGATTAAAAAACAAGCCACATATATGATGTGATAGAGATCCTTATGAAGGAACCTTTAGACATTAGACTAGTTTTCCTTTATCGTAACACACAAATGCTTATTTTAAAATCTGTATCTCGCCCTGACCCATGTGGCTCAGTTGCATGTTGTCCTACAAAGTGAAAGGTTGCCAGTTCGATTCCTGGTCGGGGCACACCATTCTCACCAGTCACTCTCATTCACCTCTTCCTTTGCTGAGGAAGAAAAGGTTCTGGACTAGAAATCAGGAGAATCCATCCTCATGACTTGATCAACATTCTTGACCTTTCAGGGCTTATAGTGTTGGGTGTGGACCAGATGAACTCTAAGGGAACATCATGTACATCCCCTGAGGTTTTCCTGTGAAAACATTCTTCCCCTTTCATTTCTTCCTCTATTCCTACTGCTTCTCTCATCTGCAAGCCAGTCCTGCAATATTATATTGCCCCAGTTCAACGGTCCCAGGACTGTGGTAGTGGTGAGTCTTCTGTATAGCTGGACAGCCTTTCCAATGAGTGATGATAAACACACACTGTGCTGTGTGTTCCTACTTTCTGTTAAATGCACACGGCACTGACAGTCTTCATTCTCCAGCCTGCAGAGGCATTGCAGGGACTTTGAGCAGTGGGGAGGGAGATTTAGGACCCACTTTAGGAAAATCATTAAAAACATAAAAAGTCATCCCTGACTGGTGTGGCTCAGTGTATTGAGTGCTGGCCTGTGAACCAAAGGGTCTCTGGTTCAATTCTCACTCAGGGCACATGCCTGGGTTGTGGGCCAGCTCCCTGGTAGGGGATGAGCAACCACACATTGATGTTTCTCTTCCTCTCTTTCTCCCTCCCCCATCTCTAAAATAAAATCTTTTTTTTTAAATGGGCTTAGAAAATAAATTTTTAAAAAAACATTCAAAGTCAGTAGTTTCTCCAAGTAGACTTAAGTGACTAAAAATCTAAGATGTCACCCACCTGACACTGTATTTTCACATACACAGGCTTGGCATACCACACACTTTCTATTTTGACTTTGCCTTCATTTCTTTTCATTTCTGAAAGCCCTGGCCTCATCCATAAAACCACCACAGACTAGGCCTGGGGCTGGGAGCACTGCTGGACATCATGGCCTTTGGGGTCTAATGACTGCTTAGCTGACCTCACTGATCCCCTTCTCTCACCACTTCTCACATTTAACTACTGCTCTGTAAAGTATACCATTGCCCATGTCTCTGTCTTGTCACTGCACCACACCAGGAAAGCATCCTTTCACTTCCTTGGAGAGCTCTAGTGCCAAGAAATGAATAGGTATTTCTCTTCATGGGAAATTCCATGTTATCCAGAGGTACACATGAGGAAGAAAGATAGCCATCAGCAGGCATTCTGAGTCCTCTGAGCCATGTCGGAAACCATGTGACGGTGCCAACAAGAGCTGCATCGTTACAGAGGATGCAAACTGCTGGAGTGTGGGTCCCAGACTTTGCTTTGACTTATACGTAAAGATTAAAAAAACTTTTTAGGAACTGAGATAAGGTTGACAACTTTTAATTTTTCAAATACGGCCATTAAAAGAAAAGGGAAGAGTATCCTCTACTACTGCCATTTCA
The DNA here is from genome assembly GCA_004027475.1 of Anoura caudifer. Taxonomy (NCBI): domain Eukaryota; kingdom Metazoa; phylum Chordata; class Mammalia; order Chiroptera; family Phyllostomidae; genus Anoura; species Anoura caudifer. The sequence continues at coordinate 19,666 of PVKU01008537.1, forward strand.
ATTTATTTCATTTCAAAAGGACAAATGAATGGTACATCCGTGCAATGGAATGTTATTCAGCCACAAAAAGTAGTGAGGTTCTGACACATGCTGTAACGTGGAAGAAACTTGAAACATAAGCGAAGTGAAATTAGCCAGAAACAGAAGGACAAATATTGTGATTCCACTTACATGAGGCAGCTAGAGCAGTCGGCTATATAGAGACAGAAGGAAGATCACAGGTTACCAGGGGCTGGAAGCAGCGGGGAGCAGGGAATTATTGTTTAATTGGTACAAAGTTTGTGTTTGGGATGATAAAAAAAACTTGAATAGATAAGTGGTGATGGTTGCATAACATCATGTAATTAATGCCACTGAGTTGTACCCTTAAAAATAGTTAAAACAACCCAAGAAAGGGACATTTTCACACACAGGCACACATACATGCACCACAGGAGTAAACAGACCATCCACAGACATTCTCACTGAGGTGGGAGGCTTTGGGTAGGTGCAGATCCTGGGGCGTCAGTTCAGCTGTGGAGTCAGAGAGCACTGCATCATCTGCTGAGTGAAGGGGCTTTGGAATGGGAATCCCATTTCTTTTATCAACTCTCTACTCCTTTGCCCAGCTTTTAATGTTCTCCATGATCTGGCCCTGGGCTGATCTAACCAATATATTCACCCATTGAACCATCTGCACCATGCAGCCACTCTCCTCACCAGCCCAAGAGACACCCAGCTCCCTCTCATTTCCTTAGTCCGGTGCTAATCCTCCTCTGTTTCACCACAGTCTTCCCGTCTTCAAGGCCACCTCAAGAACCTCCTCTACGGGGAGGAAACTACTCTTCCTAATTATTCTTTCTAATCACCTTCAGTGGGAGCCCTGGCCTTGAACACCAACAGAACATAAGATGGTCTTCCCATAAATGTCATCAACCCACAGCTATGCACTGATAATTGTTTTCTATTCCCTAGTCTTGTATGGATTCCTTCTCTCAATCTTACTCGATCTATACCTTACTAAACCAATACTAATAGCTGTACAAGTACTCAGTGAATATTATTATTATTATTGATTAGTAAATAATAACCAATGGTTGGTATTTATAAAGCCCACATATTCCACAGTGTTTTCCACATCAGGTCGTGGAATCTGTTTACCAATAGTAGCCTCAATCCTCACAATAAACTTACTAATGGAATAGTAACTTCATTTTAATGGAAAAGAACCTGAGGTGTTGAAGAATCAAGTGACCTAGGCTAGTTCATATGCTAATTAGTAAAAATCAATAAAATATTGAATAATTAACATAAAATTAATAATAATAAGTATTTAAAATCAATCTCCTCATGGATTAAAAAAAGTTTCCTGCCCTGGCCAGTGTAGCTCAGTTGGCTAAAGCGTCATCCTGTACACCCAAAGGTAAAGAGGGCTTGATTCCTGGTCAGGGCAGCTGCGGGTTCGATCCCTGTGTACAAGAGGCAGCTGATCGATGTTTCTCTCCCTCCCTCCCTCTCTCTCTAAGCTTGTCCCTGGGTGAGGATTTAAAACAACAAGTTTCCTAATATAATTCCAACTGAGAATGAACCTAGGGAAGACTTTTTATATAGCAAATGACATTTATTTTGTTATTTTATAAATGCTTTGTCAACAACCTGGGTCTGTCACACCAAATTATTGAACAAAACTGTTTTTAAGTGTAAAAAGTTATTATCACCTTCAAAAAGTTAACAAGTAATACATATTTGCTGTAAAAACATGAGAAGTAGATAAAGGGGAAAGTCCATAATCCCACTATTTAAAGTCAGCAACTATCAACAGATGTCTGTCTTCCCACACATTTATCTATGAGGATATGTACACCACTTTCTTTGAACAAAAAATGGGATTTGTGTGTGTATATATATATAAGTAGCATGCATACATATGTGTATATATACATGATAGAGATAGATAGCTTTGTTACAGGTCTTTTAACTTAACAGGGTGTAATATTTGTGTGTCACATGAAAAGGAACATACACATCCATGTTCCCATTAATGACTGCCTGACATATAAGCCAGTCTCCTATCTTTGTATGTTTACATTGGCTCACATTTTTTTTTTCTATTATATAAAAAAGTTCTGTGATGAACATTCTTCTGTCTTCATGTGCTTGTCCAATTGTTACCTTCAGGTGAATTCCTGGAAGTAGGACTTAAAGGTCGATGATAAGAACCTATTTTTGCAATGTTTTTAAAATGAAATAGAGGTGATAGAACAGACTTGGGAGGCATGCTTTTTTTAGTACTATGAGGTACTTAAAATTTTTTTTTAACTATGAAATATTCTGTTTTTAATATCACCAAATAATTTAAATAGATGGTTTCCATATTCCAGCCCCTTCAAACTATGAAAACAAATAGGTGAAAAGAATAGAAATCCAACATTGATTTGGAAGACAAGACATATCCTAATTTCAAAAGCATTTTTATTATTTCTTTAATTAAATGAAAGTTAAAAGTTAAACAGAAAAAAAGATGGACCTGCATTTTTATTTTTCTGATTCAATAAATACATGTTCATTATAGAAAATCTGGAAAATATAAAAAATACATAGAATATAGAAAATATTAATTTCCCAATATAGAAAATATGAATTTCCCAGACTCCAACCATACATGAGATAGCCTCACAGTTTTACCATTTTCTACATGTGTATTTTTTCTTAAGAAAAATCTACTCTACAAAAATTAGTAATTCAGATTATGTACATGTGCACTTTTTTTAAACAATTTGGCATTCTCCTTCTCTCCCCCATTGACCACCTTAAAAGGTGGGAAAGGCAGACCCCTGAGGGCTGCAGCCTGTGACATCCACCACCCGATTTCACCCTCAGGCATGCCTCCCTCCTTACTGACCTGTGGCCTATTTCCTGCTTGCTTCCCAGATTTCTGTATAAATCACAACTCGCCAAAAGCTGCCCTGAGGTCCCTCGGCTCCCAGAACTGCCAACACCCAGCCTAACAGCATAACTCAGAGCCAGTCTCCTCCCCAGTAACACCTTGAAGGTTTACCTCAGCTGGTCAACATCTTAAGCAGTAACTAATGCCTCTTAAAACTTACATAGCACTTTAAAGTTTTACAAATTGCCCTGAGGGTGTGGCTCAGTGGGTTGAGTGTCATCCCACAAATGAGTCAAGCAGGAAGGTCGCCTGCTTGATTACTGGTCAGGGCACATGCCCAAGATGCGGGTTTGGTCCCCAGTCCAGGGGTGTGCAAGAGGCAACCGATTGATGGCTCTCTCACATCGATGTTTCTCTCCCTCTCTCCCTCCCTTCCACCCTCTCTAAAAATAAATACATAAAATTTAAAGTTTAACAAGTTCTCTCACATATTTAATCCTTACAACAACCCTCTGAAGTAGGCAGAGCAGATATCCCCACTTAGTAGGAAGTAAACGGAAGTGCAGAGGAGTTGAGTAAAGATCACGGTGGCAAAGCTTGAATTTGAAGCCATAAGTGGACTCCAAGGTCAGAGATCTTCACCTAGCAATTTTTAACAAACCATCACTGTCAACTAGAATTAAGACAATTAACAGCTAGAAGGATCTTCAATAAGTCATCTAATGTAATCATTTCTTAGTATTCACTTGTAAGGAAAATAAGTCCCAGAAAAGCTAAGTGATTGCCCAAAGTCACCAGCTATTTTGTGACAAACAGGATCTAAAAGCACAATCTGCAGACTCCCTGGCCAGTGCTCCCTCATCCAGCATCTTCTGCTTAGCTAAACATCACCCAGGAATTAAAATCCTAAAAGTGTAGAATGTTAGAGCCAAGAGAGAACTTCAAGTTCAACTGAGGCCAAGTCACTCACTTTACAGATAAGGAAGGTGAAGTCCAAATCTCACCGTTTCTAATGGTCAAGTTTATGCACCTCCACTCATTGTTATGACTTCCCTTCTGAGCAGCTATAAAAACAATGTAGACAAATAAATTTATTTCCTTCTTTGATACTCAGTGTGTGATAGGCCACAGATCAGCAAAGCCAAAGTGAATCTAAACAGAATTTGAATGCATAAGTTACTCTGTCATTAATAGATGTCACCCCATGACTTACACACAAAATAACCTCCTTCTGCTGGGCTCCCCCACTCTGCACCCTCGACCTCCCCACCCAGACAGAGACAAACCTACTGAAATAGGTTTCTTAGGAAAGGGTACAAACAACCTTTGGGAAGCCACCCATCCCTTTGATCTACGAAAATGTAGCTATATTGTTTTGCTAAAGGCTTCTACTCCATAAATCAGCTGGAAATCCTACATAAAAGTGGCAACACATCCCCAGGGCTGTCACAGTTCCCTGACCCTCAAAGGACCCAGACCCTCCTCCCATTCAAATCAGCTCCTGACTGTAAGCTCCCTGATTCTTCTTTTGCCTCATCTAAGGCACAGGTGGCAAACACAAGGCCCACCGGCCAAATCCGACCCTCCACCTTGTTTTACCCAGCCTGGCACCTTGTTTCTACCTGGCGGCAGTGCTAAGCTCTCGCTTAACTGTTAAGGAGTAGTTACATTTATACAGTCCTAAAACTGCATCTGGCCCTTTGAAGGCAACCAGGAGGCTGATGTGGCCCCTATGAAAATAAGTTTGACACCCCTGCTCTAATAAAATGGAAAACTCTGAGGACAAGGGACCACTTGTTCCACTGAAAGCATACTCCACACCAGATACTGTGCCTGGTAGAGTACCCCAGGGCCCCAACCTTCAAGAAACTTCTTACACTAGGATAAACAGAACCTTGTGCAAAAACCAACGTGGTCACAGAGGTGTAAACAGGAGGCCCCTGAGCCCAGAAGGCAAGCATCTACTGGTGTGGGGGGTGGCTGCCAATGCTGTAACAGATTTGAGTCCTAAAGGGCTAGTGGAATCGTGGGGCAGAGGGAGGTGGCCTGAAGATCAGGCAGGCGGAAGCGTTAGCACATGCAGGGAGGGAACCGGCCAACGATGCTGGAACCTCAGGTGTAAGGTAGCGAGTGATGGAGTTGAGGCTGGCCTGGTGGGCCTAGCAAGGTGACAGCAGGCTCCCACAGTCGGAGCTGACTGGCACTCCGGCCGCCTACGCAATTCGTGGGTGAACTCGTTCGGGCGCCCACCGCGTGGCGCTGTCACCAGGGTCTGCAGGCCGCGCCAACCCCCTCCCCGCGCACCTGAGCGCCTCCGCAGCTGCCCCAGCCACGCAGCTGCCTAACCCTCTTCGTTCCCAGCGCGCCGCCAGCCTCCGCCACCGGCCCTGCCCCACGTCTCTCTGCCAGGGTGAAGACGCCTGTTGACGCTGGTGGCGGTGCCTGCGCACCGGTGGGCGGCCCCGCGGCTTTCTCTGCAGTAGCCTCCGGGTTTGCCTGGCCACGAACCCTGCGGGCCTCCCGCCCCCAAGCCGGGCGGCGCAAGTCCCTAGCCGCAGCCCTGGGCCCGCGCAGCTGCGGGCAAGGGCCGTGACACCTGGGGCTGGCGCGGGGGCGCAGAGCCAAGACCGTGCTCGGGGAGCGCGGCACGGAACCCACGGCGCGGCCCAGGCTCCACACAGGCAGGCTGGGGCCGGGGGCGCAGGCCCGGCCGGGGGCATTACCTGGCCAGTGTTGTTTTCCCCGAGCCAGGGAGGCCTCGCAGAAGGTAGAGGTGTTTCCTAAAGCTGTGTCGGCGCGGGGGTGTCCCACGTGGGGGCGGCGGGGCCGGGGGCCGAGGCTGCGGCTGTTGGAGGCTCAGCCTCCCAAAGGATTCGAGAAAACTCTCCTCCATGGGGTGGGGGCTGTAGCAAGGGCCCCGGGTTTCCTGTCCTGAAGTCCCAGCCACGGCCAAAGCTGTTGTTTTTGTGGCGCTCCGGCCATGTGATAGATGGAGGGGCGGGCAATCGCAGCGCAGCCCCTCCTCCCCGCCCGCGGAGCTGCGCTGCGGGGGAGGGGGCGTCCCCACCTGGAAGCTGGAATGGCCCCGAGACTGACAGCCGGGAAAGGCGGGCCACGCGCCCGGCTCAGCGCACCTCTCCCCATCCCCGGTTCCCAGCTCCGCAGCGGAGGGCCGCCGAGGACACTGGGACAAGGTTTGGCTTCCTGGAAGCCAGGCCCTCCTCCGCCCCACCCGGAGGGCCTGGACTTTGAAAGTGAGATAATTTTAGTTGACGATTGAAGTACGTGGACAGCGTTTTGAATAGTAACAGTAAAGGCCATTGTCTTCCTCAGTTGCGTGCGCCAGTATCTGGCGGCGTCCCAACGGCTAACACTACTCTCCCAGGCCTGTATCATTTCTATTTTTTTTTTTTATCCTTCTTTATCAGCCTGCCAAAAATATTCTTAGAAAGCCTTGCTGCCTCCTGTATAACTTCAAATATCTTCTTTTTCAGAAAAAGCACCCCTCAAAACTCAGGCTGATCTGTGCACTGTAACATGAACTAGGTCTCCCGAGAAGGAAGCGCGACCATGCAGGGCCGTGTTCTGCTGTCACCTGAAGAGACGTGGCCTGTCAGGGACCCATTTCAGCCCCCAGGGAAGGAGCAGTCTACTGAAACCATTTATGGAAAAGTGTCCGGAATTAAGTGCTAGTTTAGGAACCGCTGAGCACCAGTCTGCTGGTCACCGTAGTACTCCCCAGTGTTGCACACTTGAAACTGACGGAGAGGTCCTGGAGTCTTGTGAACCAAATTTCAAGATGCACAGACTGAAAAGAGACGCTATTAAAAATTAACACCATCCTGGAAAAATCCAAGGCAACTGTAAAAATATTTTATCTCTGCCAGCTAAGGTATGAAACTTTTGAAAAGGGATTGTGAAGAAAAGCAATTTTCTTCTAAAACAAAATCCAGAGTTCATAATAAGCTTTGGAAGGGACTTTCCAAGTAAGGAGAGTTCCGTGGTAAGAAGTTCTCCTCGCCCTTGGGATTTCCCTTTGGGTCAGGGGGATGCTTTCCCTTGAAAATCCCTTCCTAGCATTGCGGCTGAGAAACACTGGAATTTCAAAAGCTTCTCTAAATATTAGGGGGAAACCATAAGGAACAGAATGCACAGGGCAGGGTAAAAATAGGTTTACAGTTATGAGTATACGCAACACAGTTTATTCTCATATTATTATTATTGCATTATTTTCCATGAAAACAACTGTAAATCTACTTTTCCCTCACCCTATACATGAATCATAATAACAGCGATGTTTATGATGTATGTATCCTACCATACTTCTTACAAAGGTGCTTTTGCCCACCCTCAAATACTACATTTTTCATTCTAGACTTTCACTGTATAGTACAGGAGCCACCAGCCACACGTTGCTATTGATCAGTTGAAATGTGGCTAGCACAAATTGAGATTAAAATACACACTAAATTTTGAAGTTGCAGTATGAAAAAAGAATAATTTTTATAATACCACATGTTAAAATGATAACTGGCTGTATTGGGTTAATATATTATTAAAGATTTGCCCTGGCTGGTGTGTCTCAGTGGACTGAGCACCAGCCTGTGAACCAAAGGGTCATCAGTTCAATTCCCAGTCAGGGAACATGCCTGGGTTTCGAGGGCCAGGTCCCCAGTAAGGGGTTGCGTAAGAGGCAACCACACATTGATGTTTCTTTCCCTCTCTTCCTCCCTTCCCCTCTGTCTAAATATAAATAAAATCTTTTAAAAAATTAATCTCACCTGTTTCTTTTTGCTTTTTTAATATGGCTACTATAAAAGTTTAAACTGCATACATGCTGGCATATTTCTGTGAGACTTGCACTTCTATTTCCTCTCTGGAGGGAGTCCCAGGCATCTTGGGCAACAGAAGGGAACACAGCACTGGGGGCTAGAGTGTTTGCGCACTCACTCTGCAGTGCCTGGGGCAGGAAGAGCAACCTGGTAGATGCTGGTAAATGTGTTGCCCACAATGAGATGAGCTAGTAAACTAGGACAAGTGAAATAGGGGAACTGAGACAGATAGTTTGCAGCCATCTGCTAAATCCTATCTTCTCTAAACCTAAGACACTTAAGAGTAAATGGTTCTCCTCCAAAACCAGATGGTTAATAGTTTAAATCACCCCATTCAGGGAGACAGATAGCAGATATCTAGTTAGTGCCATTTGCCAACCACACCCAAGGACAGATAAAGTTGAAGGAATAAGTCTGATTTTGGCTCATCAGTATAAAGCTGATGAATATTATATTGAGATCCTCTCCTAAACCCAAGCCTTTAAAAACCCTCAAAATGAAGCTCCCAGCATGTGCTTGCTCTCCCTCCTGGGAACACGCATATACCTTTTCCTTCTCCTTCTCCCTTCTTCCCTGGCAGGCATGCATCTCCTAAACTCGAAGGGACCCAACAAGACTTGCAACCAGGGGAGCAATGGGCAGCAGCAGCTCATCCTGGGCTAAACCCCCTAACCTGTCTCCAAGGCTCCCTTTTCCTCTGACTTCTGAGTCAGCTAAGGCAGCCCCACCAAGGCTCATTTCTTTCCTTAACATTTCTAGAGAGCCAAAGCAGCCCCACCTAGGCTCTCCTGTTGTTTTGATGGGGGACTCAAATGCAGAAAAAATTTTAGTTTCAGGTAATAGCTAATAAGCATGGTAATTAATGTATGTACAAAGCTATCATTTCAGGAGCTGAAGGTATAACCCACCTTGACTCCAGGACACCATAAGCAGTTCCACCTTTGTGCCTCAGGAGGACTGTAAGCAAGAGAGATGGCATCTGAGCCATGACAAAAGAATGCTGCAGCTTTTTTTTTTTTTTTGGTCATTTTTTAAAAAATATATTTTATTGATTATGCTATTACAATTGTCCCAATTTTTCCCCTTTTGGCCCTTCCACTTGGTACCCCCATTGCCTCAAGCAATCTTCCCCCTTAGTTCATGCCCATGGGTTGTGAATAGTCCATTCACGTTCTTTGAACACCATTTCCTATACTGTTCTTACATCCCTCTGCCTATTCTGTATCTACTAACTTATACGTCTTCCCCCGCTTCATTCCCTCCGCCATACACACCCCCTCCCACCCACATTTCCCCCCTTTAGTTCATGTCCATGTGTCATAAGTTCTTGGCGTCTACATTTCCCATACTATTCTTACCCTCCCCCGTCTATTTTCTACCCACCGTCTATGCTACTTATTCTCTGTAACTTTTCCCCCTCTCTCCTCCTCCCACTGCCCTGTTGCTAACCCTCCATGTGATCTCCATTTCTGTGGTTCTGTTCCTGTTCTAGGTGTTTGCTAATTTTGTTTTTGGTTTACGTGTGGTTGTTAATAATTGTGATTTTGCTGTCATTTTACTGTATGTTTTTTATCTTCTTTTTCCTAGATAAGTCCCTTTAACATTTCATATAATAAGGGCTTGGTGATGATGAACTCCTTGAACTTGACCTTATCTGAGAAGTGCTTTATCTTCCCTTCCATTCTAAATGAAAGCCTTGCTGGATAGAGCAATCTTGGATATAGGTCCTTGACTTTCATGACTTGGAATACTTCTTTCCAGCCCCTTCTTGCCTGGAAGGTCTCTTTTGAGAAATCAGCTGACAGTCTGATGGGAACTCCTTTGTAGGTAATTCTCTCATTTTGTCTTGCTGCTTTTAAGATTCTCTCCTTATCTTTAATCTTGGGTAATGTAATTATGATGTGCCTTGGTGTGTTCCTCCTTGGGTCCAACTTCTTTGGGACTCTCTGAGCTTCCTGGACTTCCTGAAAGTCTATTTCCTTTGCCATATTGGGGAAGTTCTCCTTTATTGTTTGTTCAAATAAGTTTTCCACTTGTTGCTCTTCCTCTTCCCCTTCTGGTACCCCTATAGTTCGGATGTGGGGATGTTTAAAGATGTCCTGGAGGTTCCTAAGCCTCTCCTCATTTTTTGGAATTATTATTTCTTCATTCTTTTCTGATTGGATGTTTCTTTCTTCCTTCTGGTCCACACCATTGATGTGAGTCCCAGTTTTCTTCCCATCACTATTGGTTCCCTGTATATTCTCCTTTATTTCACTTAGCAGAGCCTTCATTTGTTCATCTAATTTGCGACCAAATTCAACCAATTCTGTGAGCATCCTGATTACCAGTGTTTTGAACTGTGCATCTGATAGGTTGGCTATCTCTTCGTCACTTAGTTGTATTTTTTCCAGAGTTTTGATCTGTTCTTTTGTTTGAGCCATTTTTTTTTTTTGTCTTGTTGCACCTGTTATGTAGTGAGGGGTAGAGCCTTAGGTGTTTACCATGGAGGAGCAACCCAGCAGGGTTGTGACACTGTATGTGGGATAGGGGTCTGAGAGAGAATAAAGGTGCTTGCTCTGCTCTCTGCCAGATTTCAGTCACTTCCCCCGCTTCCTGCAAGCAAATTGGGCCTTTCTGGTGCTGATTCCCGTGTGGGTGGATTTGTGTACATCCTGGGACCCTGTGGATCTCTCAAACAAACTCTCCTGTGAGGCTGGGAGTTTCTCCCAGCACCTCAACCTCCACAGGTGTTTTCAATCCGTGTTTTGAGGCTTCATGTCACCATGCTAGGACCCTGGGTTGTGTGGTCTGTCTCGCTCCCCAGTTTCGCCTGGTTTATCTGTGCACAAATGTGGGACTGGATGTGTCATGCCCCTCTACAATCCGCTGCTTCACTGGGTCGGCCAGCTGCCACTTTGAGTGCCTGTGCTCCACCAGTTGCCCTGCCACAAGCCCTCTTGGTCCTGGCTCCCTGACTCTGCCCCTCTTACTGGTCTGCATGAATGTGTCTACTTTAACTCTTTTGTTGTCGGACTTCCATACAGTTCAATTTTCTGTCAGTACTGTTGTTTTTTTTTTTGTTTGTTTTTAAATTGTTGTTCTCCTTGTTTTGGTTGTGCGAGCAGGCACAGTGTGTCTATCTACACCTCCATCTTAGTGGGAAGTCCGGATTTTTGGATTTTAATGAAAATATTAAATCATTAGTCTTAAGTCTGTATAACTTTTGAATAAATAATTCCTTTCCTTTTCACCAGTCTCTGACATGGAGAGCTATAATTCCCTGGTGGCAGGCAAGGTGAACCTAGTACAGGGTGACCCCAGAAGGGGGGGTCCATTTGGTAACATTGTACAACCCCTTCTCCAGTGGCCAATCAAGGAAAATCATGGGAGACCACATGCACAGTAGCTTTAAAGTAATACCACCACTTGTACATGCCCAAAAAAGCCCGTCAAAACTAGCCAGGAAGGATCTGTCCTATAAGAATAGAATCCTTCCAGCCCATGAGATCAATCTCTGCTTGGAATTGGCCTGCTCCCATGTTCTCTGCTATAAAATCAGTTCAATTCCTTATCCCAATCACCAAGAACCTGGTTACCTGTGCCCACCTATGACACTTCCTTGTTCACTGCCCCCAGCTTTAAAAAATGTACTCTCAAATCACCTGGATTTGTGTTGTGAAATCTTTCCTGCATGATCAAGAACCCACACACTACAGGCCAGCCCTAGGCAGATGCACTAAGAGCCATGTCCCTTCCAGTAACAAGAAGAGAGGTCTGCGCTGGAGACAGAGCTTTGGGAATCCTGGCCCTATGAGAAGGAGAAAGAATGGAGCAGACAACCAAAGAGGGGGCCCTAGGGACACTGACATTTAAGGACTGCACCTTTGAAGTCGATCTATTGATGAAGATCAGCAAAGCAGACAAAACTCAAGACAAAGAGATGTGTGGGGACCCAGCGAGGGAGAATTTCAAGGGAGAGAAAATGGTTGGCCATACCAGGAAGTAAGCCCAAGTATTTTTCCTTTCAATTCCTATATTTAACTAGTCAGCAAGCTGTTCCTCAATCTGTTCCCTCTATCTGTTCCTCTCCCTCTATCTGTTCCTCAAAATCAGACTGTTGAAAGTTATCTGTTTTGTGTATCTGTTTCCTCCCATTAGACTGTTAGAACTAACAGAGTGCTTGATATTCAGAAGGTGCTCACTAATTGTAGGTAGACCTAAACTACTTTCTCAGTAATTTTGAGTTTGGGATTATTTTAAGGTAACAGAGATCGTGATAATACCAGTTAAGGAGTAACTCAAACAGAGACCATCCAGGACAGAGCTGAGAGCCAGCCTGCTACTGACCGTGTTCAGATCCTTGCTGGCCCCAGCTACATGGGAGCCTCTAGACAAGTGGGCTCCCCTGAATCAGAGCATCCCTGTGATAACACTCCTGGTGCCCTCAGTTCCTCTGACCAACTTCTCATCTCTCGTAGGGTTCGGGCCCATTTCTCCAATACAGGATGACCAGAACAATCTCATTTTGCTGCTCTAGAAACCATTGCCATGATGCACACAAAGAAAATAATCACATAAGTCATTTTTGGCAAATGAAGAAACAGTAGAATGTTTCTCTAATTGTTACTGTTTAACAAGAAGTGGAAAAATAAGGAGGTTTGCAAGGAGAGCTAGTGGAAACCCGGAATATCACCCTGAAACATACAGCCCCAAATAACCCCGGGTTTGGAGTACTTGGTTATAATCAGTCCCAGCTTCTTCCCCAGGGATGTCCAGATGAAACTAAAATGAGCTTCCACAGCCGTTGAATCTGAGATCCTGTAACCTAGCAGAACCATTTCAAATATACAGGAATTCTCTCTGATCCTATGTCCTTTCTTACCCTGCCAAAAACTTTTCTGATATTTTTTTACTCAAAAATATAAATTAGTCTTATACACATACATATTCCTCTTGTTACCTATATATGTGATATGAACTGAAAGGACAAAAAGAAGTCACCTTGGCCTGTATAACTCCTTCAATGGGGAACCCTGGCTGCTCAGGCACCTCCAGCTTGCACCTTCCACCGCAGTCCGTACAGTCCTGTACCTGCTGTACAGTCCGGCTGGTCGGAAGTAGGACCCATCTGCCACCTTTGACTCCTACACCCCATCCCTTACTCTTCTTATCACACAGCTCCTTCACAGGGAGGGTCATGTCTTCTATTTCCACGGCTCTTATAATATGCCACAGTGCACAGGGACACTTGAAGGGTATAATCTTCAAGGAGGAAGCCTGGGAATGCAGAAGTGTAGCCCCAACCCACTTTTCTAAAACTTCATTCTGGAAATCACGGCAAGGTAAGCAAGCCAGGGGTCAGTCAGCTGGTGTGCATTGGTGCAGCATAAAACTGGTCACTACCCATGCCATTCTCACTTGTTAAATATTTATAACACAACCCCAGGTTATGGCCATGCTGATGTGGGTTCTAATGTATTCACCACAAATCCATAAATGTTGCTGCAAACACCCCTGAATAGCAATAATTTGCCAGATGTAGAGTCCCCTCTGCAGCTGTCTGTGCTTTGACCCTAATCCTGGTCAGTTCTTCCCTGAAACCATCCCATCCTAGGCCAAAAACAAGTCCAGTGCCACAGACGCTCTAGGAGCCTGCAGAGGGAGAGCAGAATCCTTGGGGAGTGAACCAAACACCAAAGACCCTGGTCTCCATCTAGAAGAGACCTACAGTCCAGTAGAAAGAGAAACTAAAATGATACAAAATGAACATAAGGAAAACATTGAGCTTTTTAAGTAAAGCACTCAATTTCCAATAAAGATGGCAGATAGAACACAAATATTTAACTTCCACTCCCCCCATTGAAACCCCACTAAAATGTAAAGGTTTTTTTTGTGGGTTGGAGGATGTTTTCTTACAATTTTTAAGCACACACTATAAGAAAAGAGAAGATCGCAAGAATAAAATTTTGAAAAAGGGAGAGCAAAGGCCAAGTGTTAATTTGGAAAAAATACCCTAAATACAGAAATTCAATAAGCAGCACAATTTACCATGCATAACCTCTAAAATTTCAGGAACTGGAAGATTTGGGTCTGGAAGTGAGACTCTAAATAGGAAGGTCAGGTTGAAAGTCTGTTTAAGAAACAAACATGTTCTCAATTTCAGTAATTAGACAGGCTGACAGTCACCAGAGGGGAGAGGGGAGGGAATTTCAGGGGAAAGGAGGAAGGGTTTGCAGGAACAAGTATGAAGGACACATGGACAATAACAGGGGGTGGGGTGGAAATGGGAGGGAAGTGGGGACAACTGGGGGGGTGGGCTGGGATGGGGGTAAAAGGCAGAAAACTGTACTTGAACAATTAAAATAAAAATTTTTAAAAATTAAAAAAAGAAAGAAACATGTGCCCTGGCTGGTATAGCTCAGTGGATTGAACACCAGACTGTGAAGCAAAGGGTCACCGGTTCGATTCCCAGTTGGGGCACATGCCTGGGTTCTGGGCCAGGTCACTAGTATGGGGTGAGTGAGAGGCAACTACACATTGCTGTTTCTCTCCCTCTCTTTCTCCCTCCCTTCCCCTCTCTCTAAAAATAAATAAATAAAATCAAAGAAAGAAAGAAACAAACATGTGCCCTGGTTGCCCTGGCTGGTGTGGCTCAGTGGATTGAGCACCAGCCTGCAAACCAAGAGATCACAGGTTCTATTTCCAAATCAGGGCACGTGCCTGGGTTGTAGGCCAGGTCCCCAGTGGGGGCCGTGTGAGAGGCAACTACACATTGATGTTTCCTTCTCTTTCTCCCTCCCTTTCCCTCTGTCTAAATCTTTAAAAAATTGTCTTACCTTTGTATGTTCAAATTTTAGGCCCTGGCTGGTGTAGCTCAGTGGATTGGGCATAGGCTTGCAAACCAAAATGTTGCCAGTTCAATTCCCAGTCAGGGCACATGCCTGGGTTGTGGGCCAGGTCCCCAGTGGAGGGCACACGAGAGGCAACCGCACATTGATGTTTCTCTCCCTCTCTTTCTGCCTCCCTTCCCCTGTCTCTAAAAATTAAAACAAATGAACAAACAAACAAGCACAGAATCAGGGCAGCTGCCCTTCAGGGAAGCCTACAGGTTTAGTTCCTGGAGAAGATAAGAGGGATTGGGGAGGAATGGAGTTGGGGAATAAGATGGGTGAGGCTCCCATCTAAAAACTGAGATATTTTATCAGGTATGAATTCTCATATTTGAAGTTTGTTGAGTACAAAGTAAACTAAAACATAATTTTAAAAAAGAACCTGTTGTACAGTGCAGGTCCTACAATCTTTAATCAAAGTCCTTGTTTCAGGTCAGACATGTTTCAGAATTCAAAAAGTGCATTGTTTATTTGTATAATTTTAAACTCTGACTGTGGTTTAGGGCTGCCCCAAGTAATTCAACATTAATATTTCTGCAGTGAAATCTATGCATAGTCATCTTGATACAGAGATCTGATCAGATGACTGGGGAGGATTAGGGAAGAACTGTAGAAAGAGGCTGACCAAGGCGATGGTAAACAGTTTAGGATGGAATTGGCTGAGAAGCTGAATAGCTCCAAGTGCACATGGAATTATGCGCTGGAAGATTTAAACAGAGGGAAGCAGAGATTAGCTCTCTTCCTCAAAAATGCCTGGATGATTATGTGCTGGAAGATTTAAACAGAAGGAAACAGAGTTTAGCTCTCTTCCTCAAAAATGCCTGGATGATTATGTGCTGGAAGATTTAAACAGAAGGAAGCAGAGATTAGCTCTCTTCCTCAAAAATGCCTGGATGATTATGTGCTGGAAGATTTAAACAGAAGGAAGCAGAGATTAGCTCTCTTCCTCAAAAAAGCCTGCCTGTGTTTCTCAAAGGACGGTATTTTAAATGGGCGAAGGAACTCCGGGCACAGCCTGGGACTGGCCTGGCCTGGCAGAGGGTGGCAGGGTTATCTTTCTTAGGGTGTTCTAGGCTCTGAGGCAGAAGTCTGCCATTCCTCCAAAATTGTGTAGCTTTTATATCTCCTGTTGTTATTTAGTTTATAAACTAACCTTATAGAAGTAAGATAATTAAAAACTAACAGGGGGAATGATAGAGGAACTCAAGAGTTAAAGATTTTAACCTTAGCTGATAGGCTTAAGTGATTCAAGCTGTAACTCAAGGGTTAAAAAGATTTCAGCCTTAGTTGATAGGCTTAAGTGACTAATGCATGTGGAAAGCTGTGGGAAGCTGTTATTCCAAAATTGTGTAGCTTTTGAATAAAAACTCCTTTCCTTTTTCACCAATCTTCTGCCTCCAGAATTCTGGCGAGAGGGTGGTGGTGGGTAGCAGGATCATACTTGCTGTTGGGTCACAATGCTAAGTGGGATAAATGAGTATAATCAACCTGTCAGATCAAGTTTTGCTACAACTCAAGTTTTAATGACAAACATTTAAGAAACAAAATAAAACAAAATCAACTTTTGGTTTTCAGAGTTTTTTGAATTTCAGATATCTTGAAATGGAATCACAGGCCCATACTTACATATGGGGCCTGCCCATCCTTCTATCCTGATGCCATTTTTAAAATATTGTAAGATACTTGAGTTTCCTGTGCCTTATCTCTTTTATAAAACAAATTTGATTATGGCAAACACCTTCAAAATTAGATTACAAAATGTTCTAGTTGTCACCTCTTTTGTTATTTTATTATTGAGAAAACTCATCAAGAATGGTTGGACAGATTATCCAAACCAGTTTTGCCATCCAGTGAGTATATTGCTGGACATCACCCTACAGGTTGGCACTGAGCACTCTCGCCTGATTAAGATCTTCAGCAGTAAACAAACACAAGCCCACGCAAAATGGTGACAGAGTTTGCTGTCAGTTTCCCAGGCTGTTTCCCTATTGATGCTACGCTGCTGGTAGCTAGGACTTCATACTGTCCCCTCAGTTCCCATACCCTGTTTGGTCCTGCCTCACTCAGAGCCTGTCCCCCTGATGTTGCCCTGCTTCCTGTCTCTAAATCAAAACCTGTTCTACATTCCATTCCCTGAGGATCAGCTATTTATATTATAAAGTCAATGATCAATATACTAATTCATACAAAAGCATTAACAAGCTTATTGAGTCAGTAAATTTGCTCTCCATGATAACACAACTTCTATTTTGCCAAGGGCATTTCAAAAATAATGCTTGAACTCAAGGAGGTATTTAGCGGAAGGGAATTAACTCTCACCAAAGAGCCTATTATTTCTCAGGCACTATGCTAGGTACTTTGCACAAGTTATTTCATTTAATTCTCACTTAATATCCCCGTGACAGGTTGGTATTATAAACCTATTTTTTTATAGGTGAAGAAACTGAGGCTCTGAGAGGGTAATTTAAGGTCATAGTCATCAGTACCTTCAAGGTTGGAACCCAGCCTCTTTCCAGTACTCTCTGCCACCTCCTTAAAGGAGTGAGGATTTTGAATAGGCAGGAATGTGGCTCCCAGAGCCAACCATGTTCTCCTGCTATTTCCCTCTTTCTAAATTTCTATTTGCCTCTTGAGACCCATTGATCAGTACATTATACCAAACACAAAACAGGGAGGCCCGCCCATTCTCATTGTAACAGTAAAAAATCTGTACATAGCACAGCACCCATAAATTTCCCCAACAAAGCAAGATTAGTAATATGGGATGTGTGCTCTGTGAAGAGAAGACCAGGTTTACAGAGAAAAGTTTAGCATGAATGTTGAAAATACACACACAAAATCACAAGTATGGTCCAGAAAGTGTCCATGACACAAAACACCCACATTTGGCAGATAGACAGTTAAATGCTTGGTACTGTACTGGTGTCACACTGGGGCCGCCTCCTGGGGGAAAGGGAAGCCCTCCCTTCCTAACTTGGGTTATAACGTGAACCCCATGAGGGCAGGGATGCTTTCACTGCCGGATCCTCCTTAAGTAGAACAGTGTCTGAATTGAGGCAACTTGATAAACGTTTGTTGCGCTCGTGAACGCATTTCTTTACCTCCTGTCACTGCCATCCCTCAGAGCCTCGTACCTCTTCCCGTGTGACATTTATCCCCCATTTTCTAGTGGTCCCTCCAAATCTCTAAACACTTTCCTCAAATCTTCATTCCTTTTTCTTTGGGCAGAACCGGGTTTAAAACAAATGAAATATTTTTACTGGGTATATGTGTATTTATAGTTTAGAAAGGGAAACACAGACAACTCTTAGAAATGAGTTAAAATGAAGGAAAAAAACATATCGTAAATGCATCGCATTCAATTCTTATCAAACGCAGACACATATACACTGGAATCATAGCAGCTGTGTTTATTTCATAATTTATTCATTGGAAGAAAAGTAAAGTGATGCAGTATGTTTATTTTCATGTCAATTTGAGGTCAAGTTTAAAATATATCATGAGAGCCTCTGATTGTAGACCCAGACCCCTGTTTGGCGCCCTGCTCCTTCCCTGTCGAGCACAGGGGGCTCCGGCAGGCAGGACCCTAGGGACGGAAATGGAGGATGGGGCGGCCCTGCTGCGTGCTCTGCCCTCCCCCAGAGTTCATTTCAGCTAAGGGTCTGGCCAAGCTGCTGCTCCCTTAACCTACCTGCTGTCTTCTCTTACTCCCTCAGTACCAATTGAGGGGAAGGCTTGAGAGAGGAAAAAAATATAATTAATTAATTAAATAAAATATAACATGAGTTTGTCTATATGTATTACCTCTTTTCCTAGAGACTCTTTAATATTTCAATACAACCGACATCCCTAACTGCCAGCCCTCCGTCACATGTCAGTCAGAGCAGTGGTGAAACTCTCGTACACTGTGTGTTGACAGAATGCTGTAAAATGTTCTAATCAATGAAGTTGAAAAATAAATTTGGTAGCAACGATCTCAGCTTTGTTGTATTCCACAAGAAGACCTACATTAAAGGAAATAAACGCATCACATGTGCACTAGTGCACTGAGTTGCTATGGTAACAGAGTACATGTTTTATATTTATTTTCTCATAGTGGTACATATAAGTTATTACAACCAAATAATGTCAACATTCACTTCTTTCTGATCATATCAAGGTCTCTGGGATAAATTGTATTTACACTTCATGGAATTCTCATTTATTAGCTGGCCCTTTTCTTGTCTTTTCTAGAAACTATAATTGAAAAACATATAAATGATTAATATTTGGCATTAGGGTTAAATTTGCACTGTCATTTAACTCATGTAGTGATACTCCCAAAATGAGAAAAGAAACAGAGTAACCACAAGTGTCAATTTAAATATTTGAAGTATTGCTTCAATTTAAATACGTGTGTGTATGCATATGTTAGGTGGCAAGAGGTTGCCATGGGGAATGAGGACAAACAAGGAGTTTAGAAAAAATATATTTGGTTTTACTAACTGGGCATATAAAACGAATCTACTTTCTGAAAGCAGTATTTGTGTGAACAGTTAAGAAATACCTACTATCATGAACTATATACTCTAGGGCTGTTTCCATGTTTCACTAAACCTTGATTTTACTATTTATTTGAAAACATAAACTTAGCATTGCCACTGAGTACATTTAAATCACCATCAATTACTGTAAATAGAACTCCAGCCGCCCTCTCCCCATTCTGTTATATGGAGGCCTGGCTTCTCCAGAGTCTCTATGACCTTTCTACCCTTCCCATCCTCCAGCCACCTGGAAAATTAACAGCCTGACAGAATAGTCATGTCTCTCACTATAGACCAACAGAGCACCGATAATGAGGTGCTTCCAAATCAAGTGAACAGGAACCTAATTGTGGTTGTACCTCTATCATATCAGGATAAGACTGCAGGCTGGACGAGAAACAATGACTCTCCTAAATGGGCACCTTGGTCACCCAGTGGGTCCTTATACCAGCTTGCAACTTTCTCTTTGGGACTAATTGAAAGAAACGTGCATATGTTATCCACCCACCCACATATATTCTTTGTCTAATTTAATGTAAGAGATGTGGCTCTTCATGTTACATTTGATAAATAGGTTTTCTGCAATTTTTTGTCAATTAGAGAAGTTCTTCTTTAAAAGCCATAAAAATGTACCTTTACTGACGTCTTCTATTGCAAATAGTTCATATTCAGTGTCTTCCAGTTGAGGGGAACCACACAGTCATCAGGCAACAAAGATTCTGTAGAAAAAAAGGAGAGGGGATTTTACCTGTACTGTCACACAGATTTTTACCCTAAGTGTGTAGGTATGCAAACATGATATCTGGATCACCACAATGGTAAAAGCCAGGTTCTGAAGATTTTCTTCCTTCCTTCCTTCCTTCCTTCCTTCCTTCCTTCCTTCCTTCCTTCCTTCCTTCCTTTTCTTTCTTTTCTACAGCAGGTGGCGTTAACTTGTCTCAGACCTTTATCTTCTGTTCGTGAACACTATCCAGACTCAATAGAAATGCTTATGTGAATATCTATGTAAGATACTGTGTATGATAGTTCATGTTCTCCTTAAATATAACTATAAATATATAACAATAACCAACTATTGCATTGGCCAAAAATTCATTCAGTTTTTTTTCCACAAGCTGGCTCTAGTAGTGCTTGGTTGTCTTTAACTTCACTTGGAACAATTTTGTTGGATTGTATTGTCATATCAGTGTACATTAAAAAACTTATCAAAATTGGTGAATTTCTGTGTAGCCATTTTAATATAGAAGATGGAAGAAAATATGCACCTTTTTGGCACATTATGCTTTAGGTAATGTGCCAAAGATACATTACCTTAAGGTAAAAAAAGCAACTGAAATGCAAAAATAAAAAGATTTGTGCAGTGTATGGAGAAGGTGCTGTGACTGACTGAACGTGTCAAAAGTGGTTTGAGAAGTTTCATGCTGGAGAATTCTCCCTGGATGATGCTCCACAGTAGTGTAGACAGGTTGGAGTTGATAGCAATCAAATCAAGACATTAATTGAGAAAATCAATGTTATGCCACATGGGATAGAGCTGACATACTCAAAATATCCAAATTAAGCGTTGAAAATCATTTACACCAGCTTGGTTACGTTCATCGCTTTGATGTTTGGGTTTCACATAAGTGGAAAAAACTTTGACCCTATTTCCACATGTGATTCTCTACTTAAACATAATGAAAACATTCTGTTTTTAAAACAAATTATGACAGGTGATAAAAAGTGGATATTTTACAATGATGTGGAATGGAAGAGATCATGGGGCAAGTGAAATGAACCACCATCAACCATACTAAAGAGCAGTCTTCATCCAAAGAAGGTGATGCTGTGTATAAGAATTGAAAAGGAATCCTTTTTTTATAAGCTAATCCCAGAAAAACCAAACAACTAATTCCAAAAGCACTGCTCCCAATTAGGCCAACTGAAAGCAACACTTGACAAAAAGCGTCTAGAATTAATCAGCAGAAAACTCATAATCTTTCATGAGGATAACACAAGACCACATGCTTCTTTGACAACCAGGAAAAAACTGTTACAGCTTGGCTGGGAAGTTCTGATTCACCCACCTTATTCACCAGACATTGAACCTGCGAATTTCCATTTATTTTGATCTTTACAAAATTCTGTTAGTGGAAAAAATTTCAATTCCTTGGAAGTCTACAAAAGGCACGTGGAACAGTCAAAAAGAAAAAATTGGGGGAAGATGGAATTATAAAGTTGCCTGAAAGGTACCAGAATGTAAAGAAACAAAATGGTGAATATGTTATTCATAAAGTTATTGGTGAAAATGAAAAATTGCCTTTTGTTTTTGCTTTAAAGCTGAACAAACTTTTTGGCCATCCAGTTTATTTTTCATGTAAATAAACTGGTACTGTCACAGAGCATAAGACTTAGGTAGTTGTCCTTTCCTGTGGCAAGTAAAAACGTTGCAACTATAGCAAATACAGTCTTACTAATAGCTCCTTCCTCATAAGAGCATGGGGGTGGGGAATCCTGACAAACAAACAATGAAGATGCTCATAAGCAAGTCCAAACATTAACATATGCTTTTCAGCCACACCAAAACACACAAAATATTTCCCTGTACTCACATATCTCTAGCAACATGGGTAGTTAGTTTGCTTTCTTCAGGCCTAAACATGTTTCTACTATATAATCCCACTGTGCCTGCAGAGCTCCTAATACTTGTTTGAATTCCCTGCCTTATTTCAAGGCCATTGGCCGTAGAGAGACCAGCACTCAGCTCGTCCGACGTAGCCACGCAAACCATTGTACAACCTCCACTTAGTCTTCTCTTCTCCTTTTTAAAGAACGTGCCATTTCTAAATGTGAAATTTTTTCCATTTTTCTTTTAAGACACATTTGTTAAATACTGCTTATATTAACTTCCACAAATAAGCCATCCTAGACAAAACCATAACCTCATATTTCTTCCACAATCCCTTTAGTGCTGTTAGCCTCACTCATAAAATATTTAGAAGGTTGTCATTCATGTTTTCTATGTGCAATAATTCTTTTTGTATTAGTTTTGTCTCCCCATTTAGAAGGTAACCTACTTAATGAATGAGGTCTATTTCCTCTAAAAAGCTTTCCAAAACTTAATTAATGGATGCTTGATGATTATGTTAATTATGATGGTATTTGCATGGAAGGGCAGAGAAAGTTAGAGTCTTCCTGCTTTGTGAGACAGATCTAAGTAGTGATTGTTAATCTTTTTGGGTCATATGCCCTCCTGAGAAGCTGATAAAATCTATAGGCTTTCCCCCAGAAAAATAGCACAAAATGACACAAAAAATTTTGCATACCATTTCAGAATATGGACCTTGGAATACGATCCCTAACCTAAAATGACTTCAATTATTTTATTAAATTCCTCAAAGCAACAACTGCATTATAATTTTCTAAACTGGCATGTTTCTTTGGTGCATCTAGGAGGACAGAAAGTTGTAGCAAATAGTTGAGATGTGATTATTCACAAAGTTTATAAAAACGATAAACATGGTAACAGAACTCCAAGGGCAGGCTGATAAAGGGGACCCGCTGGCCCTGAGACTTAGCCAATCTAGGGTCTGAGCTGCAAGGACTGCCTTTGTCCAGAACAGAAGTTTAGGAGCAAAGTAATAAACTCTGGAAGACAACCTGATAAGGGCACAGGGCCCAGGCACCCTGGTGGGAGCAGAAGAGAAAGAATGCCAGGAAGATAGAGAGAAACTGTAGGGCTTGGAGCTGTGACCTCTCACCTTTTACAACTTCTGTCCTCGAGGAAGGGCACACGTGAAGCTGTGTGGAATCACTGACGCATGTGATTGACACAGATAAGGAAACCTTGGCATCTGTGCTCCATCTCTTCTTTAAGACATTTAGCATCTTATATAGGCTTATTATTTAGGAGGAAATTTACTTAGAATAGTAAAAAATTACATTTCCACTTTTTTTATTCACAGGTGAATTTTTCATTTCCAAGAATAATCTTAACAACCTGAAGGAACCTTTCAAGTCACCAGTCAGACCCCTTTCTAATCTTTTCAATGCCCTTCTCAGACAGTCTTTAAAAATTAAATTCACCCTGGCTGGTGTGGCTCAGTTGGTGGGAGTGTCATCCAGCAAACCAACAGGTCAACGGTTTGATCACCAGTCAGGGCACATACCCAGGTTACAGGTTCAGTCCCTAGACAGAGTGGGTACAAAAGACAACCAATTGACGTTTTTCTCTCACATTGATGTTTTCCTCCCTCTCTTCCTCCCTCTCTAAAACAAACAAACAAACAAACAAACAAACAAACAAACACCCCTCTCATCCTCCCTCTCTCTCTAAAAGCAATGAAAACAAAAAGTCTTCAGGTTAGGATAAAAATAAAATAAAATTCAACTATTACAGGTGATTCTTTTTCATTGTTTAATTTTTACTACACCATTCTTCACTATTCTTATATCTGCATGCCAGCTTATGACTTAGAAAGGAAAGGGCTATATGCCAAACAAGGGAAATGTAGAATGTAGAAAGAGTTAAACAAACAAAAAAAAGCAATCTATTGCTATTTGTTATATAATCACTATTTGTCCAACTCTTCCTTCACTCTTCCCAGTGCCTATTTAAATTGAGGGTCGAAGTATTCTATGTGCTCAAATACATTTAAGACTATTGGCTGCCCTGGCTTGTGTGGCTCAGTGGATTGAGTGCTGGCCTGTGAACCAAAGGGCTGCTGGTTCAATTCCCAGTCAGGGCACATGCCTGGGTTGCAGGCCAGGTCCGCAGTGGGGGTGTGAGAGGCAATCACACAGTGATGTTTCTCTTCCTCTTTCTCCCTCCCTTCCCCTCTGTCTAAAAATAAAATCTTTACAAAAAAGACTATTGGTCACAGAGGTAGGTACAAGGCACATGATTCTGAAGATCAAACACCCTTTGCTATGAGTCCTCCTCTTCCATTGCTGAAAAGCATCACATGATCAATTAATTGCATGGAATTACTAACACCAAGTAGAAACACTCGAAAATTATTCATATATGTTATAGTGGACTTTTTATTTGTAGCAAATAAGCACAATTTACCTACTGGAACTCCAGGAAACCCACAAAGCTTTACTAGTTGAAAGGTAAACCCTTGCAATCATAGTAGCTCAAGTAAATCAAGGTCAGTGTTTGTTGAATATTGATTTCCCTGAGTTTGTAAGAATCGTAATAGCTTAGTTTCTTCCCATGGCTTCAGCTTTTTACCAAACTTTTCATTTTAAACGTGAAGTTCACAAGTGATCCTAACAGACTACAAAGTATCAGGTGGGTTACTTAAAACTTGTGGGGACATAAACCCTGTGTTATTTAGCTTATTATCTACTCTGGTCTGAGATTGACAGTCAAAAATGGTGTCTTCCCTGTACAAGATATCTTCCAAAAGCTGGTTGTAGATTGTATCACATGAGAAGGAACAGGGTTTTTATTAAAACACTATACAGACTGCCTTAGTCTCTTAAATGGCAGGTAATGAGAGCCAAATCGTCCACCAACATGTAGAGGAAGATCTTTGGTAATATCAGAGTAAAATCAGGATAGACTGAATACATATGGTTTTGCTTATTGTCATCTTCATTATTTATATCTGAAATTCTATCTTTTTCCTCTTCCAAAATGTTTTTTAGTACATGGCTTTCTGTTAACAAGTCACATTTCTCCCTTTCTCTTACAATGATATGACTCTGTCTCAGTAAGTTAAAGTTTGGTGCCAAATTAAAAATTCTTTTCTGCCTCTTCTTCTTCTTTGTTTAAGGCACTCGTTGGGATATATCCAGTTTAAAGAAGCAGCTGACAAAGAGACCTGTTTCTGTTTCTATGATTGAATCTATGTTCTCAGCTGGAAGTGACAAGCCTTCATTTTCTATCAATAGCTTCACCTCTAACGATGATTCTGAACTGCTTCCTGGTCCCCATGCTCCTTTAGAAGTGGAGACCAATTTAATCAGTTGCCCCTTACTGTCAGGACCAGCCAGCTTTTGCCATCTATCTTTCTTTGAACTCTGTTCCCTGAGAAATTTATGAGGTCCCTCAGGTCAGCTACCAGAGCAGGGTTATCTATCAGAGCTCAGCTATAATCCTTCATCAGATGAATTATTTGAGGTGGTCGGGGGAAGCCCAATTGGTTTTAGTTGTATTTCCTCCTTGTTCCTTTCCTAAAGCTTTATCTGAAGCTCTGGACCCATACTGACAGCTCAAAATTGCTTCCTTCAGAAGACTCATCTACCATTTCTCTCTTCTGCATAAATGAGCCTGGGGTTTCAACAAATTGGTCTTAGATGTTGAATACCATGATAAGCCCATTTCCAATATGGTTTTCTACCTTGTGCCAGAGCAGTCATCACCTGTTACAGAGGAAAGGTAGTGAGTCGCTATTGGACAAGTAATAGAGATGAAAAAGGAGACACAACTGAAGATCCAGATAAGATTTTAAAAGATAAAGGAGTTGCAGCATTATTTACTATAATCAAGATATGGGAGCAGCCTAAGAGTCCATCATAGATAAATACATTTTAAAAATATGGTGCATATACAACTAAATATTATTCAGTCATAAAAAGGGGGGAATCTGGCTGTTTGTGACAAAATGGTTGAACCTTGAGGATATTACACTAAGTGAAATAAGTCAGACAAAGAAAGACAATTTATCATATGATTTCACTCGTATGTGGAATCAAAACAAACAAACAACCCCCCCCCCCAAGCTCACAGATACAGAGAGCAGATTGGTTGTTGGGGTGGGCAAAATGGATAAAGGTAATCAAAGGTACAAACTTTCCATTGTAAAATGAGTAAGTCAAGGTGGTGGAATGTACAGCATGGTGACTATAGTTAATTCTGTAGTGTATTTTTGAAAATTGCCAAGAGAGTAAATCTTAAAAATTCTCATCACAAGAAAAAAACTATAACTATATATATAGTGATATATGTTAACTACATTTATTGTGGTGATCATTTTGCAATATATACAGATATCAAATTATTATTTTGTATGCCTGAAACTAATATAATGCCATATGTCAATTACATCTCAATTTAAAAAGTAAAAAATAAATAAAAGGATGATGCTATGAAAAACTCTATGCCAATAAAGTTAAAAATGTAAATGAAATGTATAAATAGCTAGAAAATACAACTTATTAAAATGGACTAAAAAAAAGAACTAGAAAGCCTGAGTAGTCTTATGAAAGAAAATAATAAAAGTTGAGTTTTTTTCCCACCAAGAAAACTCCAACTCCAGGTGAATTTTCAGAAAAGTTCTACCAAATACTCAAGGAGATGCTAATTGTAAATATTATGTAAACTTTTCCAGAGAAGAGAAAAAGAGAGAATACCTCAAACTCTTTTCATCTTGATAGTCATGACGTGTACTTTCTAAATACAAAAATCCTTTAAAAATTAGCAAACTACCTCCAGTAATGATTAAACTAGATAAAACATTATGTTGTAGTTGGGTTTATCTTGGGATTTGAAAGACTGCTTTACACTAGAATGTCACAAAAGACATTTTCCAGGATAGATCATATCTTAGGCCATAAATTAAATCAATATTTTAAAATATAGATATCATACAAAACATCTTTACCCACTGCTCTAGGATAAAGTTAGAAACCAATAAAAGAAGTAAAAATGGAAAATTCATAAGTCTGTAAAAATTAAACAACACATGCTTAAACAACCAGTGGATCAAAGAAGAAATCAGAGGAGATACTAGAAACTACTTTAGTGAAAACAAAAGCAAAATATACCAAAACATATGGGACACAGTAAAAGCAGTATGAAAGGGACATTGTCATAAAACCACAAAGATTCCAAATCAACTACCTAACTTTACAATTCAAGGAACAAGAAAAGAAAAAAAAAAAACTAAACTCAAAGTTAACAGGAAAAGAGAAATAATAAAAACAATAGCAGAGATAAATGAAATGGAGAATAGAAAAACAACAGAGAAAATGAAATCAAAAGTTCTTTGAAAAGATGAACAAAATTGGCAAACACTTGGCTAAATGAACTAAGGAAAAATGAAGATGCAATTTACTGAAATCAGAAATGAAAATGGGAAATTTACTATCAATTGTAGAGAAAAAGATTTTTAGAAAGTACTACAAAAAATTGTATACCAATATATTGAATAACCTAGATGAAATGGAAAAATTTGAGAAACACAAAAACCTACCAAGACTTAACCACCAAGAAATAGAAATCTTAATAGACCTGTGAACTAGTAAGAAGATTGAATCAGCACTCAAAAACCTTTTTTATTATATTTTATTGATTATGTTATTACAGTTGTCCTGAGTTTTCCCCTTTTGCACCCCTCTACCCAGCACTCCCCACTCCCTCAGGCAATCTTGACACCATTGTCCACATCCATGGTTCATGCACATAAGTTCTTTGGCTACCCTGTTTCCTATAATGTACTTTAAGATCTCATGGCTATTTTGTAACTACCTATTGTACTTCTTAATCCCCTCTCCTCAAAAAATTCTTGACAAAGAAAAGCTCTGGATCTGATGGTTTCACTGATAAATTTTACCAATAATTTAAAGAATTAAAGCCATTCCTTCACCAAGTTTTCCAAAAACAATTGAAGAGGAAGGAACACTTTGTAATTCATCTATGAAGTCAGCATTATCATGACCCCAAAACTAGACAGACACACAAAAAACTGCAGACCAATGTCTTTTATAAACATCAAGCAAAAATCCTCAGTGAAACTCAGTAGTATATTAAAAAGATTATACACCATGAATGACCAAGTGGAATTTATTCCTGGAGTGCAAGGAGGGTTGAACGCATAAAAATTGATCAATGTAATATGTCATGTTAAAAGAATGAAGGAAAAAATTCACATGATCATTTCAATTGATGCAGAGAAAGCATTCCACAAAATTTAACACTTTCATAATTTTTAAAAAACCCTCAAAAAACAAGGAACAGAAGGAAATTACCTGAACATAATAAAAAACATATATGAAAAATCTACAGCAAATGTCATACTTAATGTTGAAACACTGAAAGCTCTTTCTCTAAGATCAGGAACAAGACAATGATAATCACTTTTACCACCTCCATTCAACATAGTACTGAAAGTTCTAGCCTGAGCAATTAAGCAAGAAAAAAATACAAGACATCCAAACTGGAAAGGAATTATTACAATTATCTGTTTGGAGATTATCTGATCTTATATATAGAAATACTAAAGATTCACAAAAAATCATTACAACTAATAAATGTATTCAGCAGAGTAGCAGGATACTACTACACAAAACTCAGTTGCATTTCTATACACTCACAATAAACAATCTAAAAAGAAAATTACAAAAACAATTCAATTTATAATAGCATCAAAAGAGTAAAATACTAGGCCAAGATGGAGGCGTAGGTGGACACACTGTGCCTCCTCTCACAACCAAGATTAAGGACAACAAAAAATATAGAACCCAAAAAAACCAACCAGAACAGATAGAAAATTGAATTGTATGGAAGGCCAACAATGAATCACCCAGACTGGTAAGAGGGGCAGAGTCAGTGGCAGAGAGCAGTCGAGGCAGGAGAAGGTGGTGGCTGGTGGTCCCAGGTGCACAGGTAGCGGTTGGCACACCCCAGGCATACAGGCAGTGGTTGCCGAACCCGAGGAGGCAACGAGCAGACCAAGCAGCTGACTGCAGACACACATTTGCACGTGGATAATCAGGCAAAAACGGGCACCAAGACAGACTGGGCAACATAGGGCCCCAGCGCCGGGAAGTGAAGCCTGGAGGCACTGACTGAAAATATTTGTGGTGGTTGAGGTGCCAGGAGGGAGTCCCAGCCTCACAGGAGAGTTCGTTGGGGAGACCCATGGGGTCCTGGAGCATGCGCAGGCCCACCCACGCAGAGGTCAGCACCAGAAGGGCCCAATTTGCTTGGGGAAATCAGTGGAAGGGACTGGAATCTGAGAGAGCGCAGAGCAAGCGCCATTGTTCCCTTTTGGACCCCGCCCCCACATCCAGCATCACAACCCAGCTAATGGGTTGCCCCACCCTTGTGAACACCTACAGCTCCGCCCCTCACTACCAACAGCCTCAACTAGACAAAAAAAAAAAAAAAAAAAAAGGGCTCAAACGGGACAACAGATCAAAGCCCCAGAGCTAATTCATCAAAGCGACCAAGAGATAGCCAACCTACCAGATGCACTGTTCAAAGCACTGGTGATTAGGAAGCTCACAAAATTGGTTGATTTGGGTTGCAAATTAGATGAACAAATGAAGACAACAATAAGTGAAATGAAGAAAAACCAATAGTGATGGGAGGAAAACTGGGACTCAAATCAATGGAGTGAAAGAGAAGGAAGAAAGAAACAACCAAACAGAAAGGAAGGAAGAAACAAGAATTCAAAAAAATGAGGAGAGGCTTAGGAACCTCCAGGACGTCTTTTAAACGTCCCAACATCTGAATTATAGGGGTACCAGAAGGGGAAGGGGAAGAGCAACAAGTGGAAAAGTTATTTGAACAAATTAATAAAGGAGAACTTCCCCGATCTGGCAAAGGAAATAGACTACCAAGAAGTCCAGGAAGCTCAGAGAGTCCCAAAGAAGGTGGACCCAAGGAGGAACACACCAAGGCACATCATAATTACATTAGCCAAGATTAAAATGAAGGAGAGAATTCTAGAAGCAGCAAGGGATAAGGGGACAGTCACTTACAAAGGAGTTCCCATCATACTGTCAGCTGATTTCTCAAAAGAAACATTCCAGGCAAGAAGGGGCTGGAAAGAGGTATTCCAAGTCATGAAAGTCAGGGACGTACATCCAAGATTGCTCTCTCCAGCAAAGCTTTCATCTAGAATGGAAGGGAAGATAAAGTGCTTCTCAGATAAGGTCAAGTTAAAGGAGTTCATCACCACCAAGCCCTTATTATATGAAATGTTAAAGGGACTTATCTAAAAAAAAAGAAGATAAAAAATAGGACAGTAAAAAGACAGCAAACTCACAGATATGAACAACCACACCTAAAACAAAAGCAAACTAAGCAAACGACTAGAACAGGAGCAGAAACACAGAAATGGAGATCACACAGAGGGTTAGCAACAGGGGAGTGAGAGGAGGAGAGAGGGGGAAAAGGTACAGAGAATAAGTAGCATAGATGGTGGGTAGAAAATAGACAGGGGGAGGGCAAGAATAGTGTGGGAAAAGTAGAAGCTTAAGAACTTATGACACATGGACATGAACTAAAGGAGAGAATGTGGATGGGAGGGGGTTTGCAGGGTGGAGGGGAATGATGGGGGAGAAATGGGACAACTGTAATAGCATAATCAATAAAATATAATTTTAAAAAAAGAGTAAAATACTTAGGAATTAACTTACCCAAGGGAGTAATAGACTTGTACTCTGAACATCATAAGACATAGCTGAAAAAAATTAAAGCTGACATAAATAAATATAAGCACATCCTGTGTTTACGGATTAAAAGGAAATATTGTTGATATCAGTACTACCCAAAGCAATCTATAGATTTACTGCAGCCCCTCTCCACACTTCAATGGCTTTTTTTGCAGAAATAAAAAATAAACCTATGCCAAAATTTATAAAGAATATTAACGTGCCCTTAATAGCCAAAACAATTTTGGAAAAAAACAAGCTTCAAGATTCACACTTCCATATCTCAAAGCTCACTACAAAGCTAAAGTAATCAAAACAGTGTGGTACTGGTGTAAAGACAGACATAGAAACTAATGGAATGGAATAGACAGCCTGGAAGTAACCCTCACCTACATGGTCAAATAATTTTGATAAGTGTGTCAAGACTATTCATGGTGAAACAACAGTCTTTTCAACAAAGAGTGCTGAGAAAACTGGATATCCACATGCAAAAGAATAAACTTGGACCAGTACAGAGCACTGTATGCAAAAACTGATGCAAAATGAAAGACCTAAATATAAGATCTAAAACTATAAAACTCTCAGAAAAAAACACAGAGCAAAAGCTTCACAACATAGGATTTGGCCATGGTTTATTGGATATGACACCAAAGGTACAGGCAATGACAATAACAACAAAAATAGGCAAATTACACTTCATGAAAAAGAAACAACCTGATTCAAAAATGAGCAAAGGACTTGAATAGATATTTCTACCAGGAAGATATATGGCTGATAAATACATGAAAACATGATCAATAGCACTATTCATTAGAGAAATACAAATCAAAACCATAGTGAGATACCAACTTTTATCTGTTGGAATGGTTCTTATTTAAAAAAAAAAAAAACAGAAAATAAGCTTTAGGAAGAATGTAAAGAAATTGAAACCTTTATATACTGTTGGTGGGAAAGTAAAATGGGGCAACCCCTCTGGAAAACAATATGGTGCTTCCTCAAAAAAAAAAAAACACACTGAATTAGCATATGCTCTACTACTGAACATATACCCAAAAGAATTGAACACAGGGTCTTGAAGAGATAGCTTTACAAGGAGATTAACCCTTCTACTAATTACTATTTTAAATAGAATACAAATGTATACATAGGTAAAAGTAGAGGAAGCTCTTCTGAATGAAGAGCATGGCCAAATCTCCACTTACCCAGACTCCCACTACCTGCCTGTAGCAGCAACTAAACTTTTTCCCCAGCTTTAGTCGTATCATTGACAAATAAAACCTTAAGTCTTTGGTGGACTAATTTTTTAAAGAATTTATTTGTTTATTTTTAAAGAAAGGGGAAGGAAGGGAGAAAGAGAGGGAGAGAAACACTGAAGTGTGAGAGACACATCGACTGGTTGCCTCCTGCATTCCCCCAACTGGGTACCTGGCCCACAACCCAGGCATGTGCTCTGACTGGGAATTGAAGTGACAACTCTTTGGTTCACAGGCTGGCACTCAATCCACTGAGCCACACCAGCCAGGGCCTTTTGTGGACTAATCTGAAGCCCATTGCTTGAAACCATCACCCTTCTCTCATCTGATGAAGAGGTCTCAGACTCATTCACATTCTGATCCAAATCACTTTCTCTGATTCATTTTGTACTCTGTCTATGCCAATATTCATTTGCAGGTATCCAAGACTTCACAAAAAAGTCTGGTTGTCCACAAACTCCTTGAAATTGGAATAAAGTATGAATATGTATGTGTCTAATTTTTACAGGGGAAGTGGTCCATTACCAAAAGAGTGTTGTGCCTGTTTCCAGCTCATATCACATCAAATCATACTGTGGTTTTAATTCACACCTCAAATTTATACTCAGGGCCAATTCTCCTGTTTTTCTTTTGCTTTCCTCTTGACTATTATTCAAATCTTTTGTAAATACCTTACTCAATCTAGCTCAGCTTCTGGAACTTTACATCTCAGTGTGGAAGATGAACCTGTCTGATTCCAGACTTGGTAGCTAGACCCAAGTACAGCCCATACTGTCTTTTGTTTTGTGTAATACACTTTACAGTATTCCACAGCTCAAAGCTTAAATGTACAGATGTATGTGTGTATGTGCCCATGAAAACAAATATAATTTAAACTTTCAAGGCTTTATTGTCTGTATCCCTCAGAGTCAATAGGCCTACAACTTCATTTGGTTCCATATACTGCTAGTTTGTTTTTTAGCCAAACACTTGTTCACACCTTCATGTTTATATTAGTATATACAACCTTCAATAACTCATTCAACTTTTATTAATTTTCTTCTAATTATTTCACTAAAGTGATAGATTCAAACATTGATGTCTGACGCATTTGCCATTATCTTAGGTTAATTAGCCCATTAACAAACATTAGCCCGGCACTAATGTTTGTTAGCACAGTCAAGTTTCAAGTTGGGAAACCAACACTCTTCTTACAGAAGGCCAGAGGCTGAATTTCTCAACAAGCATTTTCACAATTGCGTGCACTGGAAGATAAGTCCTGTGGGAGAAGGTAATGAGCAAAGCAAATTCATCAAGTCTATTAGAAAAATAAATTCACATGCAACTTTGTAGGGTGAAAGAAGTGCCATCCTGTTTTTGAAAGAAAAAAATCAGATGGCACTTGATGCTTAGACTATTTCTTTTCAGCTTATTTTATCCCAATAATCTATATTCTTATTAAAATTTTATTAAAGCTATGTTTCTTGCCGATTGCTTAGCAAGACTAGTGAGTGGTAGCCCTGGCTGGCGTAGCTCAGTGGATTGAGCTTGGGCTGTGAGCCAAAGGGTTACCGGTTCAATTGCCAGCCAGGGCACATGCCTGGGTTGTGGGCTAGGTCCCCAGTGGGGGTGTGAGAGGCAACCACACACTGATGTTTCTCTCCCTCTCTTTCTCCCTTCCTTCCCCTTTTTCTAAAAATAAAAGTTTTTTTTTAAAGACTAGTTAGAGATAAAAATAAAATTAATTTTTGTAGGTTATCCCTCACTACATTTTGGACACATCCTGGCATCCAGACTGACAACCTGGTGAAAGACAGGAACATGCCAGGGAGCCTTAATTTATACTTACCTGTTTAGGGGTAGAGGAAGAATGGGTAATGGTATTACATGATTACTTTTTAAAACTTAATTTCTAAAAAGAAATAATCCAGTAATTTTATTTCATAGCTTTTCTTACTATCGTCCCTCACCATTCACACATTTACAAGATGGAATTGATACTGTCAGGAATTGTGTTAAGTCCTAGCCTAAGTAAAATCAGTTTGAAGTGCTATACATTGCATTTAACTTCATATATATCTCACCTGAAAACATTTATCTAAGTATTTTTCATCCTTAGTAATTTTCTTCTTTAAAATGTTATTTTTGACAATTATGATCTAGGATAATAATTACTAAAAATTAGCTGGAAAATCTAATATTACCTTATTCTTTTTAAAAATATTTTTAAAGATTTTTATTTCTTTATTTTTAGAGAGTGGAAAAGGGAGAAAGAGGGAGAGAAACATCAATGTGTGGTTGCCTCTCATATGTCCCCTACTGGGAACCTGGCCTGCAACCCAGGCATGTACCCTGACTGGGAATCAAACTGGCAACCCTTTGGTTTGCAGGCTGGTACTCAATCCACTAAGCCACAACAGCCAGGGATAATATTACCTTATTCTTAAGTATATGAAATACTATTAGAATATGTTGGTTCATTTCTATTTATATAAACTTGTAACAAAATTATTGCAATATAGAGCAGTGTAAGCTTTAAAAGCATAAGAAACAATATATAACAATTATAAGTTGAAGAGGCTATTTTTGCTCCATTTTATGCTTTTTCCCCCTTTAGCAAATATTAATTGACTGTAGAGACTTGGGTTTATTCCTGGGCTCTCTGTTCTGTTCCTTTGGTCTATGTGTCTGTTTTTATGCCAGTACCAGGCTGTTTTGATTACAGCCTTGTAATACAGTTTGAAATCAGGTATCGTGATCCCTCCTGCTTTGTTCTTCTTTCTCAAAATTGCTGCAGCTATTTGGGGTCATTTATGGTTCCATATAAATTTCTGAAATGTTTGTTCCATATCTGTGAAATATGTCATGGGTACTTTAATGGGTGTTGGGATATCTGGACAGCTACATGCAAAAAAATGAAACTCGATCACCAACTTACACCAAACACAAAAATAAATTCAAGGTGGACAAAACACTTAAATATAAGTTGTAACACCATACAAATCCTAGAGGAAAACATTGGCAGGAAAATCTCAGATATTTCACGCAGCAACATTTTCAACGATATGTCCCCTAAACCAAGGGACATAAAGGAAAGAATAAACAAATGGGACCTCATCAAATTAAAAAGTTTCTGCATGGCCAAAGAAACAGCATTACAATGAAAAGAGAAACAACTGCATGGGAAAACGTATTTGCCAATGACACCTCGGACAAGAGATTGATCTCCAAATTACATAAAGAACTCACACAACTCCACTCCAGGAAGACAAACAACCCAATTAAAAAATGGGCAAAAGACTTAAACAGACAATTCTCCAAGGAGGACATAGAGAGGGCCCAGAGACACATGAAAAGATACTCAGCATCACTAGCCATCAGAGAAATGCAAATTAAAACCACAATGAGATACCACCTCACACCAATCAGAATGGTCAACATAAACAAATCAACAAACAAGTGTTAGAGAGGATGAGGAGAAAAGGGAACCCTAGTGCACTGTTGGTGGGAATGCAGACTGGTGCAACCATGTGGAAAGCAATATGGAATTTCCTCAGAAAACTAAAAATGAACTGCCTTTTGACCCAGCAATTCCACTGCTGGGATTATACCCTAATAGCTCTGAAATACCAGTTCAAAAGAACCCATCCACTCCCAAGAAGGAGCTCCTACCCTTTGAGACAGCATGGATGGAACTGGAGAGCATTATGCTAAGTGAAATAAGCCAGGCAGTGAGGGACAAATACCATATGATCTCACGTTTAACTGGAACATAATCAACAAAAGAAAAAAAGCAAACAAAATATAACCAGAGTCATTGAAATTAAGAACAATATAACAATAGCCAGAGGGGAGGGGGGAGGGACAGTGGGGAGAAGGGCTTTCAGAAACTACTATAAAGGACACATGGACAAAACCAAGGGGGAGGGTGGAAGCAAGGGAGGGAGGTGGGTTTAGAGGATGTAGGGGGAGGGGTGGGGAGAAAATACAGACTACTGTAATTGAATAACAATAAAATAATTTAAATTAAAAAAGAAAAAATATATAACAATTATAAAAGCAGGAAATTTTCAACTTACTAAATTATTGTTTTCTAGATGGCTGTTTTTTACTTTAAAGCAAAATGAATACTTAATACAATGCTATAAAATGACATTATTTTATTCATAGGCCAAACACAAATATATTTCCTTGAAGATGTATGGTTTGCTTTCTTTGTTCCCTTTGTTCTTGTCTTCCTTTTTCCTTTATTTTTATTCTTTGTTTTGCTTGTTTGTTTTTGAAAGTGGTACAACATAAGTATTATTTTTGTCAAGTAAGGTTAAGCTTTTTTCCTAATCCACATAACAGGGAATGTAAAAGAGTTCTTGAAGTAAATGAACAACAATTAAAAGGGAAAACAAACCAGATTTTCAAAGATGTTCAGAATTTTCCACAAAGAAATGCCTAGCCCCAGATGGCTTTAGTGACTAATTCTACCAGATGTTTAAAGAATAAATACCAATTTTTCACAAACTCTTCCAAGGAAATAGAAGAAGGAACATATCCCAATTCATTCTATGAAGCCAGCACTACTTTGATACCCCAACCAAACAAAGACATCTCAAGAAAAATATAGACCAGTAACTTATGGATATAGTTGCAAAAACCTAAAGCAAAACAAAAATACCAGCAAACTGAATCCAGGGATATGTAAACAGGCTTATACACCATGACCAAATGGGATGTATCCCAGGAATGCAAGGTTGGCTTAACATCTAAAAATCAACTTGTGTAATACACCATATCAATAGAATGAAGTTCAAATACTACGTGTTTATCTCAATAGACACAGACAAAGCATTTGAAAGATCCTACATTCTTCCATGACAGAAACACTTAACAAACTAAAAACAGAAGAAACATCCTAAACTTGATATTGGACATCTATTTAAAAAATCCCACAGCTAAGATCATACTTAATGGTGAAAGACTAAATGTTTCCCTCTAAAATCAGAAAAAAAAAAAGACAAGGATGTGTGATTTCACCATCCTATTCAACTTGGAGGTTCTAGCCAGAGCAATTAGTCAAAGAAAAGAAATAAAAAGCATCTAGATTGGAAAGAAAGAAGTAAAACTATCTTTATTTGCAGATTACATGATCTTAAGTAAACAGAAAATCCTGAAGGATGTAATAAAACAAAATACCATTAAATGTGCTAAACCATAATGAACTAATCAACTTAATCACCAAAGTTTTAGGGTATGAGATCAGTATATAAAAATCAATTATATTTCTATAATTAGCAATGAACAATCTGAAAATTAACAGATTTCCACTTACAATATCATCAACAAATAGGAATAAATTGGACAATCAGCACAAAAGTTGTTCTCTGAATACTACAAAACATTATGGAAAGAAATTTAAGAAGACTGAAATAAATAAAAAGACATCCCATGTTCATAGGTCAAAAGATACAGTATTCTTGCCATGGCCAGTATGGCTCAGTTGGTTGGACAGTCGTCCTGTAACTGAATGGTTGTGGGTTTGATTCCTTGTCAGAGCACTTGCCTAGGTTGCAGGTCCAATCCTGAGTCGAGGCACAGATGGAAGGCAATCATTCAATGGTTCTCTCTCATGTTGATGTTTTTCTCTCTCTCTCTTCTTCTTTCTCTATAAAAGCAATGAAAAAATGTCCTCGGATAAGGAGGAAAAAAAAATGATACATTTTTCTTAATGGCAGCAATACACCCCAAATCGATCTACAGATTCAATGTAATTCCTATCAAAATCCCACCTGACTTTTGTGCAGAAATTGGCAAACTGATGCTAAAAATCATACAGAAATCCAGAGGACCCGGAATGTTCATAAGAATTTCAAAAAAGAACAAAATTGGAAGACTCATAATTTCTAACTTAAAACCTGCCACAAAGTTATAGTAATCAAGACTGTGTGGTGCTGGCATAAGGATAAGCACAGAGATCAATGGAATAGAATTCAGGGTTCGTAAATAAACCCTTATTTTTATGGCCAATTGATTTTTACAATCAATTCAATGGGAGGAAAACAGTCTTTTCAACAATGATGAACAACTGGACATCCACATGCAAAAGGGTCAGATTGGATCCCATTTTACACTATATACAAAATTCAACTCAAAACAGATTAAAGACCTCAATATAAGAGCTGAAACCATAAAACTCCTATTAGAAAATATAAATGTAAATCTTCATCACTTGAATTAGGCAGTGTTTTTTTTTTTAGATGACACCAAAGCACAAGCAACCATACAAAAAAGAGGTAAGTTGGATTTCATAAAAATTAAAATATTTTGGGCTTCAAAGGATGTCATTAAGAAAGTAAAAAGACAACCCACAGAATGGGAGAATGTATATGCAAATGATATAGCTCATGAGAAATTTGTACCCAGAATATATACTCTTAAAACTCAATACTGTTGTCCCCCTTTATCTGTGGTTTCACTTTCTGCAGTTTCAGTTTCCCGCAGTCAACCTCAGTTCAAAAATATTAAATGGAAAACTCCAGAAACAAACAATTCATAAGTTTTAAATTGCACACCATTCTGAGTAGTGTTGTGAAATTTCCTGCTGTCCTGTTCCATCCGGCCCAGGACATGAATCACCCCTTTGTCCAACATATCCACACTGTGTACGTTGCCCAGCTGTTAGTTGCTAAGTAGTTACCTTGATTATCAGATCAACTGTCAAGACATCACAATACTTGTGTTTAAGAAACCCTTACCTTACTTTACAATGGCCCCAAAGTGCAAGAGTAGTGAGGCTGGCAATTTGCACACACCACAGAGAAACAATAAAGTGCATGTATGTGTACAAAAAAACTAGGGTTTAGTACTATTGGGTCTTAGAACATATCACCCTTGGATAGAGGCAGACAAGCTATATGAAAAAGACAAACTGAATTTTAAAATTGGCAAAGGATCAGAAATGACCTTTCTCCAAAGGAGATATACAAATGGCTAATAAGCAAACGAAAAGATGCTCAACATTATTAGCTATCAGGGAAATGGAAGTCAAAAAGACAATGAAATATATACCATTCCATATGCACTAGCTTAATTATAATAAAAAAGATGGACAACAAGGAAAAGTAAGTATGTGAAGAAATTGGACCTCAAAAAATGTCTGAATTATGTCCTCCCTGCTGAATTATATGCCCCATTTGTAGTGAAAAAAAATGTGTTTAAACATAAACCTTTTCTTACATGCAGTAAGTAGTTATTGTAGTTACAACTAAAGTTTATGTAAGATACTTCAATTAAAAATTTAAATGGAAAAGAAAAAATATTCAGATAACAAATATAAATGGATACAGTAGGAAATATAATTCAGAAAAATAAAGATTAAACTTGTAAAAATGCTCACAACATATTAAAGTGAAATAAAACCTAAAATATACAACAGCAATTATGGTTCATATTTCCTACATACTTGTTATAGGCCAGATATTTGTTTGTGTTGTGTATATATATAAACAAAAATAAATTTCATTTAACCCTACCTATAAAGAACCTATGAAGAAAAGACTATTATTTTCTTCTCCATTTAATAGATGGAAAAATTGAGGCTCAGAAGCTTGCCAGTCCACATAATTAATAAATATGTGGTGTTAGACTTAAAGTCAAGTTTCTCTGATTCCAAAGTTTGTTCCCAACCTACTGCTTTAGGATTTAGCACTTTCAAAAGATGCTGTTTAAAACATCCCAAAACGCCAAATAAATTTTTAAAAATAATTTTTCCTACATGTATTCTACAAGTATCTTTAGGCTCAACATCTGTTTTCTTATCAGAAATTAGTATAATTAAAATAAAAATTCATTAATATATTATGCTTGAAAAGGATATTCATGCCCTTTCAAATCATAAACTTACACTTAGGCCTGCTTGGGAAATCCTGTAAGTAGCAGGCACTATTTAAATAGCCCTGATTTTAAACTGGTAAGAACAGATAGATACCACATTTGATCTTTGAAATAAAGAACAAACTGACAGTAACCAAAGAGGAGCAGAGAGAGGGATAATGGGGGATAATAGGAGGAGGACCATGAAGGAACTTGTATAAAGGACACATGGACAAAGACAAAGTGGGGTAGGTTCGAGGCTGGGAGGTGGCGATGGGGGCCTGAGGGGTGTGGTGAGGTGAAAATGGAGACAACTGTACTTGAACACCAATAGAAAATAAATAAATAACTAAATAAATAGCCTTGATTTGCTACAAATTTTCAAGTTCTTAACACACTTGACCCATGAAATGTCAGAGCTGTTGTTTTAAAACAGATATAGTAACTACATTTCTAAATATATTTTCAAGCATGAAATTAAGAAAAATGTACTGCTATTATAAGAATGAATATTTCTAAAACTTGATGGCCTCATAAGCACTAACTTAAAATTTCATGCACTTAAAATTGGGGATTTATTTTTAAGCCCATCATTTATACAAATAGAAAACATCAAAATGTATACATTTTTGTAACCCTTATTTTCTAACAAAGAAATATCATATACAACTTGGCCATTAAATTAGCATAAAAAATTTCATTCACTGGAAAGCTGTGGATATTCCTAGATGTTTTTATCAAATGCATATGTCAATATCTGCCTTCCATGTGTTGTCACTGTAAATAAGATACCGCTACTGTACTAAGCTGTAGTTATACCTTAAATGACTTGAAATGTATTGGAGCTACTTACTGGCTCTCTTTCAAACAGCCCCAATGTAGCTGAGCTTTCTGAGTTCTTCTACCTGCATTTTATAGTGCTTTCATATCCTTAAATGTTTTCAGGCTATCAGATCAATTTCTCCTCTTTTCTGGACTGCCCCAACTTTACCATCACCTGCTACTGCGAAAATATTTGTGGAAGAAAAATCACTATAATAGCCTTATCATAATTTTGTACAAAAATTTAATTGCCTCAGAGAGAGTCTTTGAAAGGTACAGAGCATGTGGCATCTACTTGAGCAAATCAGAAAACTCTTACTTTTGAGATACTAGTCATACTCCAAACAAAATTTGTAAAGAAATGACTACTGAGTGAACTGTTCCTGTATTTATGTCTAGAGCAAAAGAGTACCCAGCACACGATCTGGAACACAGTAACTGATTAAAGTATATGAATCTCATGTTATGTATATGTGTATATGTAGATATGGGTTTTTTCCACATAGACTCAAAAAGGGATTGAAGGATGTACACCAAACTTAACCCTGTCTAGTAAGTAGAGTGTGAAGGGGACTGAGAATAAAAAGAACTGTTACTTTTGTTTTACTTCCTTATGTGTGAATTTTTTAGGTCATGCTTGAATTATTTATATGTATAATTTACATTCAGGTTTATGCATCCAGACATCAATGCAATACAAGCACCACCGATCATCTCCACACCAGATGGGGAGGTCTGTCTTCCTGCCACTTGTGAGAGCTACACAGCAGACTGACCACATCTGAAGAGGACCCTAGCATATGCAGTGCAGTTGTGATACAGACTGTGTTCCCTTTTTGATGGGCTGGCTGCATTCCTGGACCTCACCAGTGAAACACTAAAAAAATTGTATCTGTGGTAGGTCCGAGTCTATAGACCTAAAGGTCAGACAAGGCTATTTGTAGACCTCTGGTTATTTTTTTAAAAAGAGATGGTTCAGCTCCAGCTATGTGGCTCAGTTGGTTGGAGTATCATCCTGTACACCAAAAGATTGCAGGTTCCATTCCTGGTCCAGGCACTAGGTTGCAGGTTTGATCCCCAGTTGGGGCACATACAGGAGACAAGCAATCAATGTTTCTCTCTCACATTGATGTTTCTCTCTCTCTCTCTCCATTCCCCTCTTTCTAAAATCAATGGAAATGTGCCCTTGAGTAAGAATTGAGAGAGAGAGAGAGAGAGAGAGAGAGATCACAACATGTTCTCTGTCTTCCAGATAGCCTACAGCTTAGCTTCTTTGATTCAGTCTTCACTTCTCTATTCCATGCATCATTGTGTTGTACATGTAGAACTGTGTTAAATTTAAGATGCACAAGTACAGTACATTCATATTTTAAATTGGCACATGACCTTGGTCCCCCTTAGGCTTCCATCATCAGCCAATATTCCCACCATCATTCAACAAAAGAGTTTACAAAGGATCACATAACTTGTTTCTGTGATTATATGAAGAACTCAGGATGCTGAGTGTTACTGAGTTGGGTAAGTCTCTTATTGAGGTTTCTTATTAAAATGTTAAATGTAGTCAAATAAATGACTAAAATTGAGGCTATTTTCAATCATGCTTTATGATGCTTTTAATATATAAATTAAGAAGGAAATCAACTTTCATATAACTGCTTTAGACTATCCATGAATTTCTCTGGATAGCCAACCTGGCAACGGCCAAGACTTACTGATGAACTATTAAAACACTACAAGCTGCTATGAACATTGGTGTATATAGGTTCTTTTGAATTGGTGTTTCAGGATTCTTAGGGCATAATCACAGAAGTGGAATTGCTGGGTCAAAAGGCAGTTTCATTTTTAGTTTTTTGAGGAAATTTCATACTTTTTCCCACAGTAGCTTCACCAGTCTGCACCCCACCAACAGTGCACTAGGGTCCCCTTTTCTCCACATCCTCTCCAACACTTGTTTGTTGCTTTGTTTATGATGGCTATTCTGACCGGTGTGAAGTGGTATCTCACTATGGTTTTAATTCACATCTCTCTGATGGTTAGTGATGCTGAGCATCCTTTCATGTGTCTCTGGGCCCTCTGTATGTCCTCCTTGAAGAAATGTCTGTTCAGGACCTTTGCCCATTTTTATATTGGATTGTTTGTCTTCCTGGTATGGAGTCATGTGAGTTCTTCATATATTTTGAAGATCAAACCCTTGTTCGAGGTATCATTGGCAAATGATATACATTTGCCATACAGCTGGTTCCCTTGTCATTTTGCTGATGTTTTCTTTAGCTGTGCAGGAGCTTTTTAATTTGATTAAGTTCC